>JARFYF010000007.1:40156413-40173584 GCA_030265395.1 Rhina ancylostomus | reverse complement strand
ATCTCTCTGCAAAATAAAGTTTGGGAACTTCTGATTCAGTCATTTTGATACTGGGTAGTGTAATGAGAATGCAAATTTTGCAGTTGACACCTTATCAAATTTCAGCCTTAATCACCAAGTGATGCAGTGAATGTAAAAGCTGACTTTAGGAGTGCATAAACAGGAGGATGGCAGATTGCCTCTCTGTTCTGTGTACCAGTTGGTCAGTTGTAACTGGCCCCCTCCTTTTATTGTGTTGCTGAAGCTGAATTGCTTTTCTAGTGTCTAGCACAAAACTGACAAATCACCTTTATTTACCGCACCTTGGAACTATCAACGCCATTAAGCTGTAGCCCTGATTTCAAGCAAAGGTCATTTAAATCTTCGAGGTTGGCTCACTGCAAGGATGATGTATCTGATTAGGGAAGCAGTTTTGTTGCAACAGACTTTATGCTATTTGCATGGAGGTCCACACATTTATCTTTTCACTATGTGTTCTTTTCAGTGGTTGGTTTATGAAAATAGAAACTCTTGAAACAAAAACTAAACAATGGATCCCTACCACTTCCCAGTGCAATAGTGGGTGTTTTGGACAAATGCATATTCATTGCCAGTGCTTTAGTAAATGGCAAAAGACTCACTTTGCCAAGTTGTGCTTTACTTGAATGCATCAATCTTTACTTGGCCCTCAAAACAGGAGAGAGCTGTTCATGTGATAGACATCAAATTAGCAATGTAAATGAATGTGCTTCAGAGTAATATTCTATCAACCTCAACCTCAGATTTGCCTACAGAAATCCAGCTTTTACTTCTACTGCTTTACTGTTACAAGTTAATATTCTAGAATTCTCATGTAAATTAAGTGTATACTTTTATATCTCATTTGTAAATAGCATCCATTAAAGCCATAACATTCCTCACAATTTGAAATGAGTGTCTTTGCCACTTCAAGATATTTTTATGCAATGTGATTACAGACACAAGGTTTTTTTTAATAGAAAGAAATAATTTGGTGATAATAAATTCAGAAGGATACATATCAATTCTGTACCCTTGCAGTATGGTCTATTATGTGCTCAACCATTGGAGATTGGAATAGTTAACTATCAACATAATGCAGTGATGATATCTATCCACTGTAGACAATAAAATCATTATTATTAAACTACATTTTACTTTTTGTTACAGATTTACTTGGATATGAAATATTCAGATAATTGAATGTTTTCCTGTGTGATAATTCTGGTGAGTATAGTACTCTTTGATATTGTGTCTAGTTGGATTGATATTCAGTAAATGACTCCAATTCTTATCCATTGAAAGTGCTGTCATTATAGGAAGCCAAAACCAATAAATCAACTGGTTTCACCGACAGCAAACTTCATAAGAAATGGCAGATCTGTAATTTTACCAAATTTCACTCCTGATGAGTGAAAACAAAAATGATAGTAAATTGTCCAGTGGTACTATGGAAACAAATCAAATAAACATTACCTCACATTGTGGGAGTTTATTGAATAATTTCATGAAGCACAGAGCACTTAGTGATGAAAAATGCAAGTAACACTGTTTACATGTGACTTGTTCCTTGGGATTTGGAGGGATCTGATATGTTAAGTAATGTGGATGATGCTGGCAAAACTTCATTTAATGCCCACACCTTGAGAAGGTGCTGATGGGCAGTCATACTTATGTTGGTTGTGATGCTTTCATAATGGTGCTTGGAAATGTTATCTCATTGATGGTGAAAGATGGTGATGTATAACTTGGAGGACGCGGCTATGCCACAACATTACTGCTCAGGTTCTTCTCAAATACAGAGGTTGCAGATAAGTCTTTTTTTGCTGAATATGAGAAGAAACATGAGCCTTTTCAGCTCTCCCTATTCCTCCATTTATTTAAATCATGACTGATCGGTGCCTCACCTTTAATCTATATCCTGTAATTCCTTCAGAAACTTAACTCCACTGTCTTGACAATTTCAACCAGCATTCTCAACCGCTACTCTTTCTGGTCAAGGAGTATTTTCCCGATCTCACTTCTGAATGATCTAGCTCTGGTTTTACCATTAAGCTCTTTTTGCCTTGATTTTTCTTATTAGACTAAGTACATTCTCTGCATCCACCTTAATGAATCCCTTACCATTTTAAATACCTCCATTAGACTGACCTGCAACCCTTAAAGTTTAAGGGAATATAAACCAAAGTAACACAATGCCTTTATAATGCAATTCTTTTGCATTTTATATAATTTTAGTGAATCACTGCTGTATCCTTTCCAACAATGATAGTGGTTGAATTCTGAGGTCTGTCATCTAATAATTATTCCAAATCCATCTGCATAGCAACCACATTTGAAATAACTAAGATATTAATTCAGTATCACAACTGTACCTTCAACCTGCATAATTATGTGTGCTCCTTTAGTCCCCAAGTGATCCTCTTTGTTTAATTCCAGATCTCCCGTTGATGCATTTGATTTCAACTTGTATATATTCTCTCTCTCTCTCTCTCTCCCCCCCTCTCTCTGTTTATCTCCGTTTATCTATTTAACATTTCCTTCTGCTCTCAAAACTCTTAGCTTCTTCTCTGTCCACACTCCAGCCAGTTCTTTTTTCTTTTTGAGATTTTAGTACTGTGGTTGGGTCACTCAGCATAATATGAAAGAATTTAAAGAATGTTGTTCATTTTAAGGAAAATTGAGATGCTACATTCATGCCAATGTTACCATGTGGGGGAGGAAAGTGCCTTTGGAAACATTGCTGCTCAATTGGGAGCGATAATCTTTGCATCTATTTATTTAATGATCAGTATTTGATTATTTAATATATATTTCTGTTTATCTGATTAATCATCAATCAAAAACATTCAATGGGAAAGTGCCTGTTTAGTTTCTGTATTATCCAGTTAACCTGTTGCAAAGTACAAGTTTTAACGCGATTATAATGCTTAGGTTATTACTGTCATATTTCACAACATGAACCTCATAAGCCAAGCTAAATATCACTGGAAAAATAAATATTGTAATCTAACTTGAATTTTTCTTTGCTAATATAGCTGTATTAATATCTCTTTTTTAAGGTCTGATTGAAACCCATGACAGAGTAAGTTGACTGTCAGAGCTTGATTTATTCGTGACCTTAACCAGAAAGACAGAGTTGACTTTTGTAAATTGCACTTACTCTGTGATGGAAGCAGTCTGAGATCACTGCCATAGTTGCACACGAGAGGTCTATTTTAGGAACAATTACAAAATTCTTAAAAGGCAACACACAAGTTGCTGGAGGAACACCCAGAGACACTGCCTGACCTACTGAATTCCTCCAGCATCTTGTGTGTTGCTCCAGACTCCAGCAGCTGCACCCTCTTGTGTCTCTATTCTTAAAAGGCAGGCTTTTAAGAATGGAGACACACAAGGGATGTAATCCTACACCTGGAGATAAACTTTCCACTGACTGTAACTGAGCTGAAATGAATTTCTGCCGCTACAACACTATCATGGAGAAGACAAGGATGTACAAACGTTGGAATTAATTGCAGGAGTAGATCACTCGGCTCCTGAAGGTGTTCCAACATTTAATAAGATTGTAGCTGATCTGATTGTCACATTTATGACCATGCATATTAACCTTTCACTCCCTTGCTTATCAAGTATCTATCTGCCTGAGAAGTATTCACAGGTTCTGCATCCACTGCCCTTTGAGGAAAAGAGTTACAAAGACTCGCAACCTTCTAAGAAAATAAATCTGCATCAAAAAGGGTAATCCCTTATTTTGAAGCAGTAACTTCTAGTTCTAAGTTCCCCGACAAGAGAAAATATTCTCACATCCACTCTGTTCTGTCAACACCCCTTAGGATCTTTTATGGTATAATCAATCCTCCTTTGACTTTTCTAAATTCAGTAAATACCACCCTAGCTGCTCCAATCTTTCCTCAAAAGACAACATGCCCATCCTAGGTATAAGTCCAGTAAACCTCCTCTGAGCTACTTTCAATGCACTTACCTCCTTCCTTAAATAAGGAGGTTAATGATGCACACAGTACTCTGGATGTGGTCTCACCAAGGCCCTCTATAATTGCAGCATAATCTCCCAACTTTGTATTCAGTTCCCCTGGCAAGAAGTTATAACATTCTGTTAGCCTTCCTAATTAATTGAAGTCCTTGTAAACTAACTTTTTTACAAAATTGAATTGAGTGAATTTGGGAAAATTAAAGCTAATGCATTAAATATCTCAGTAGCCATTTCTTTTAAGGCGCTAGGATGAAGTCCACCACCACCTGAAGACTTGTCAGCTGCACCTCCAATTGTTTTCTCTGTACCACTTCCCTGGTGGTTGTAATTTTCCTCAGTTCTCCTGATTTCCAATTTTACACTATTTCTGGGTTGTTACTTGTATTCTCCATAGTAAATATTAATGTGAAATATCTGTCTAATTCATCTACTACCTGCTTTTTTCCCAATGCCGATTTCCCACAATTACTTTCTATTGGACCAACTTTGACCTTGTTAACTCTTTCCTTTTTAAATAAGTCTAGAAACTCCTATTATCTGTTTTAAATTTCTGGCTAGCTTTATCACTAATTCTAATTATCCCTTCCTTATTAAGCTTCTAGTTGCCTTTTTAATAATCTGCCCAATCTTCTGACCTTCCACCCAGCCTATGCTTTCTCTTTGAGTCTGATAGTATTTTGTTTCATTTAAACACAAATGGTGGATTGTCCCTTTGAATTTTCTTTCTATTTGGACTGTATTTATTCTGTTTATTCTGAAAGATCCCCTTAAATGTCTGCCACTGTATCTCAACTGACTGATCACTTTAGCTGGATGTCTTTCATGCCTTCATCGCTGTTCTTTTTAAATTTGTAATAGTAGTCTTGGATCCAGTCTTCTCTCCCTCAAACTGAAAGAGAAAGATAAATTATATGTTCTCTCCTGCGAAGGGATGTTTTGTATTGTTGACCTTGGAAAATGCTTTGAATGCTCAGTACTAGACCACCCCCAGTTCAGTCCAGATGAAAAGTCTTGACCTGAAACATTGACTGTCCATTTCCCTCCACAGATGCTGCCTGACTTGCTGAGTTCCTCCAGCACTTTGTTGCTCTGTACCCCTAGTAGCATTCCTGACATTGACATAACTACAGTCGTTTACCTTTTTCTGTGACATGGTACACTGAAGCAAGTTACTTCTTGGAGATCAAAAATATTTGTCAAATACAAGCTATCTTTTTATAGCCATCTCAAGCCACCTAATACCCCTCCTCATCCTCACACCGACCTGTCTGTCCTCAGCCTCCTCCACTGCCAGCGTGAGGCTAAATGCAAACTAAATGACAGCATTTTATATTCTGCCTGGATAGTCTACAACCCGATGGCAAGAATTTTTATTTTAATTAAATTTATTTACAGCGTGGTAACTGGCCCTTCCAGCCCAACAAGTCCGCGCCGTCCATTTTAAACCCCAAATAAACCTACCTGTACGTCTTTAGAATGTGGGAGGAAACTGAGCACCCGGAGGAAACCCACGCAGACACGGGAGAACGTACAAACTCCTTACAGGCAGCAACGGGAATCAAACCATGATCGCTGGCGCTGTAATAGCATTGCACTAACCGCTACGCTACCGTGCTGCACACTGAATTCTCTAATTTAAAGTAACCTGCACTCCCTCTGTTCTTTGCTGTCTCCTTCTGATCCAACCAGGTCCTCTTGCAGACCCCATTCTTTCCAGCACTACTCCTCTCACACCCTGTTAGCCAGTTTCTTTTGCCTCATCCACCTGGTTCCATCTGTCCATTACTCACATGCTCAACCCACTGGGTCCCCTGTCCCCTGTCCCCTTCCCCTACTGTTCCCGTCTACCTGCCACACCTTCCTTATCTGGTTCCTCTCATCACCTTCCTTTGTTATCAAGATCGCATAATCTCTTTTTTATATGGGCTATCTCCCCTTCACACTGTCAGCCCTGATGCAGGGCATCAACCCAAAATGTTGGCTACCCCTTTGCTTCCACAGATGCTGCCTGACCCCCTGAATTCCTCCAGTAGATATTTTTTCACTCTGTTTTGTTTTGTTTTCAACAGCAGTTGCTCTGAGAGTAAGTAGTTCGAACAAATTAAATATGTTTCTTGCTAATAAGCCACACTTTTCTTAACTGCAATAATACGTCTACTGTAAATTAAAGATAATTACCATTTTCCTTAGCAAAATATATTTAATTCTGTGGATTGCTGTTTAAATTAGAATGATAATCAAATTATGTAAAGTTTTCCAAGCACATCCTTTAATCTTCAGATACCATCCAGTTATAACACCAGCTTTGCTTTGTAGTTCAAAATGTGAATGCTGACAAAGATTATTTGATGACAGGCATCATTTAAAATTAAAGATCTTTGACAGTCACATTGGATTTTTTTTTATTCTTGTCATGCCAACATTTCCACATGCATCATTTTTGACTCTTCAATCACCAAAATATGTTAGTGGCTCAAGTTTTGCTGGGTTTTGTTGGAAGTTCTACATGGAATAAGCTTCACGATTTCCACATGAAAGTGACAAACTTTCTGCCCAAGCTCTGCTGGCTATTCCCCAGCTGGACTTCGTAAGGTGTTCAGTGGTGTCGCAGGTGATGACTGAGTTTCCCCAGCACTGGAGCTGGGGACCTGATGCAGGATTTGTGAACCCATTTGAATGGTCATTATGAGGCTGAGAGGAAGAAAGGGAAGAATGTTTTGCTTGAAGTTTTGGGTGTTTACATGTGTTTTCTAGAATTTAAAAAATAATAATTAAAAATAAAAATTATTTTTCTGTATCTGTATATCTGTAATTCTTCACCTCATAATAGTTTTTTATTGTTTCTGACAATCAAGATCCTACATAAGCACTGAAAAACTTTTATCCAAATGGCAAAATGCGGGTGAGGCTCACTGCTTGTCAAAGGCTTTCAGAGGAGTTTTGTGGGCAGTGTTTATTCTGGTCCATTCACGTCACTCCTTGTACCCTGCTGACATCCAAAGCTTTCCCATTTAACTCCGGGATCCTCTGGACTGGAGATAAGCCTTCTAGATTCAAAGAAACTAAATTTGAATCAATGGAAAGTCTGGACTGCAATTGCAGGCAGTGTGCTATTTTAAGGAAAACGATCCCAAGTGGATTCCAAAACTAATGAAGCCACTGTTGATAATAAGAGCATAATGTCCTGTTATGATTAATCGATATAAGGCTCTGTTTATTATCATGCCATGGCACAGAATAAATGTCAGAAGTCACAACTAAATCTCCTCCATTCATGATTTGGTTTATATATATAAGTGAAATACTGCAGATGCTGGAAATTTGAAGTTAGATAATGTTGGGAAAAATAAATTCTCGGACAACATCCATGGAGTTTGATAGACCATAAGACCATAAGATATAGGAGCAAAATAAGGCCATTTGGGTCATTGAGTCTCTGTTCCGCCATTCGATCATGGCTGATTTATTTTTCCCTCCCAACCCCATTCTCCTGCCTTCTCCCCGTAACCTTTGACAGCCTTACTAATCAAGAACCTATCAACCTCCACTTTAAATATGCCCAATGACTTGGCCTCCACAGCCATCTGGGACAAGGAATTCTACAGATTCACCACCTTCTGACTAAAGAAATTCCTCCTCATCTCTGTTCTTTAGGGGCACCCTTCTATTCTGAGGTTGTGCCCTCTGGTCCTAGACTCTCCCACTACTGGAAACATCCTCCCCACGTCCACTCTATCCAGGTTTTTCAAGATTTGGTAGATTTCAATAAAATCCCCTCCTCATCCTTCTAAACATCAGCGAGTACAGGCCCAGAGCCATCAAACACTCCTCCTGCGTTAACCCTTTCATCCAAACCACCTGCGGACTCCCTACAACGCCAGCAGATCCTTCCTTATATACAGGGCCCAAAACTGCTCTCAATACTCCAAATGTGGTCTGACCTTATAAAGCCTCAGCATTACATCCTTGCCTTTTTATTCTAGTCTTCTCAAAATGAATGCTAACATTAGACAAATCTATATTTTCCAGCTGATAACCAACAGATTCTGAAAAAGGGCACCAACCACGCCTTCCTTTCTTCTTGGATACTGCTGAATGATTCTGTCTCATCTCCTGTCTTCGTTAGTTACATAATATAAAAGAATGCAAATGGAAAGTCATAATATACATAAACAACTGCACAAATTTTAGAAGAAAGTATACACAACTTTGATCCAGAGCAAAATTATCAGACGTCGACCCATGTGTTATGTAAGGTGCTATTAAAAAGAGATTGGAAATAAAATAGGCTTGAATGGTATATTTTACATGAAAATACTGTAAATCCAATATGACACAGTTAAAATCTTTCTCTCAAATGACTTATAATATGCAAGCAAGCTTTTGCAATAGAACTATAATTAATAAACCAATTCTATGCCTCAGCATGAAGTCATTGCTAGAGAAGCAATAAAAATAATCTGGTGTGAGAAAAGAAAATTGGTTGCAATTTGCTGGAACAGGACATCTTGTGGAATGGCTGGATAGCCACACATTTTCTAACCTCTTCAGCCAAATAGAATTGCCCTGTGAATTGCTGGATGTGCAATTATCTACTTCCATAATGAGTGTAACAAGGCACTTGGGACATTGATGAATGATGGGACAAACAATGTAGCTCACTAAAAAATAAACAGGGGAAAAGATTGAAAAGGAGAGTTAGTTAGAATGGGTAAATTTAATGTTAACTTAAGCAGAGAAAGAGAAACAGAGAGGCACAGATCAACTGGGATCAAGAGAGAGAAAAGAAGGCAAGAAGGTAAAGTCAAACAAATTATACCAGTTTAAACATTTATCAGTTTTAACATCACCTGAAAAAAAACATATTTGAAGGAATGAGGCTCTGCAGTTATTGTTTTTCTTCTTCTGGGCTAATGAGGCTATTTGGAGTATAAATCCAGCAAATCCATGAAACCCATGAGAGGTTAAGAGAGATGCCATTCTGTGAAGCCAACAGAAGAAAATTGATCAGCATTTGTGGTGATTCAAAATTCATGGGCCATTTTTTTCTTCATTACAGGCTGTACCAAATCAATAATGGCATATGTCAGTCACGCGTTGTTTACTTTCCACCATTTTTGGCTTATGTCTCACCCACGATTTGGGTGTTCCTCTCAAAGTTGCCAGTAAGGATTATCATTAATGCAAATTAGAGAGAACAAGATGTTGCATGCAGGATACACTTGCTATATCCAGCCAAGCTTTGGTTAATCTTCCTTCTTTCAATAATAATATATTATTTTATCTAAAGTACATAGTTCACTACAAAAAAAACCTTGGGGAAAAAAGCAAAATCAAATCAAAAGATGAAAGCTCTGTTACATATTCTACAGGCTTTTATCATCCAAAGGCAATTATTTTACCAGTTATGCAAGGGAATTCTATTCAGTTGTACCTTTTGACTCCTTCTTTCATCAATTATGCAGTCAGATGTAAAAACACTTTAAATTACATTTTTAACATTAATTCATCACTGGAGTAACATATAATCATTGTGTGTTTTCTGTTGATGTGATTACCCATTGCACCCAGAATTGATGAGGTGTCCCTGAACCTTCAAGGTTGACACAAATCAAATTTAACCTGAAGACTTTTTTCTCCTTTCCTTGAGATTTCAGACAAATCTTGATGCCGGTGTGCTTTCACTGTATGCCAGATCAATTCATTTCCCAAGTTTCCGTTAGTCACTCAGTACTATTTTTAAAATTTATTTCCATATGTGATAAACGTAGTAAGGTCTTTGGTCTTGCTTTGAAGGAAATATGATTCTGTGCACTTGTGCGCAAAATCCTTTTATGTTCATATGAAATTTCTTCAGCTTTATTTTAGTTGAGGCACCAAAATCTTGGATTAATGTCATTAAAATAGAGGAGGAAGGAAATTCACTAGAATAAGGTGAATGCTGATATATTTATTCTTGTGAAATTAAGGTAACCGCTTTCTTTTGTTAAGGTCAGGAATTATATTACTAGTTTGAAGCTTGTGTCAATTGTCTATGAATATTCTTTAAGATAGAACATTTGTTTTCAAATATGTCCATTTGGTAGCAAAATTATTCTCGAAGGATATTCTGTCCGGATAGTAAAACTGCAATGAAACAGTTGGACTTCTTTTAAAATCACAGGTGTCTTAATAAATGATTGAATCTGAACCATTTAAAACATTAGCAGGAGGCAGGATCTGAGCAGGCAGCAAACTGAATGGACATCAGCTGTGTGCAAAACTCAGGAGATCTGGAATTTTTGGTCTCACTTGTGTCGGCTCAAAATTTCCCATCTACAGCCAATGGGATCTGATAGTTGGTGTGCAGGCAAGAAATATTAGGCTTCAGGAAATAATTTCCAGGGATCAAAGGAGCATACACCAGCGACCTGTTAAATTGCTAAAATTGCCTCTGTATCTCCTCGCTCCATAATGAAAATTGAACAAAAATCAGAATCTGGCCTGGACTTGTCTGTTCACCTCACTGGGTTGACCTGATAGCACAGCCACACTTGCACAAACCTTCTGTTAAAATGGCAGTGGGACCCTGGTCAGGTCTGAATGTTTAAAGAAGGATTCTGCTTCTTCAAGCCAATTGCCTTACACCTGTTCAATAGAGCAGATACCAATAGAAACTTAGAGTACAGGTCGAGTCTTTGGCATGTTTGTCGCAAGGGCACTTTTAACTGCCTGACCCTGTTTTTTGCTGAGTGTGAAGGATTAAAATTACCACTTTGGGTTTTGTTTGTGGATCTTGAATCTGATCATATTTATCCTGGATCCAAAAAAACCTGACATGATTAACTATTTTTAACATACATCCAACAGGAATGTACTGTTGAATGTCTGGCAATGTACTGAAAGTTAAATCTGACAAATGAAAGTAAGAGTTGTAGCAGCTGCTCATGCAGATGCTTTAACAAGCTGTGAAAAAATATACTTACACTGTCTTTTCAGTACACACAGGAAAGATGGCAATGTATTAGTCCCGATAGAAATTCCATGCAAACAGCAGCAGCGAAACAGCAGCTGTTTGTTCATAACTCTTTGTCAGTAGTTCATGGCTAAAATAAAAGCAGGCCAATTTGTTCATCTGCCATCCTACAGAAACAATACAGGAAGAAAAATATAGTTTTTTCTGGGAACATTGTCCTTTGTAAGGCATGCAAAATTATTCCAAGTGATTCACTGGAAATTGAAAATCAGGTGTGCCAAATGAATGTACAAGATGGTCCAATTAATTCAGTGTGATAACAATAAATTGGTAAATTGGTTTATTATTGTCACTTGTACCGAGGTACAGTGAAAAACTTGTCTTGCAGACCGTCCATACAGTGTATTCATTATACAGTGTATTGAGGTAGTACAAGGTAAAACAATAACAGAATGCAGAATAAAGTGTTACAGTTACAGAGAAAGTGCAGTGCAGGTAGAGAGTAAGGTTCAAGGTCATATTTCAAAATGGCTTGTGGAATAAAATCAGGCACTGGCAAAGGGAGTTAAGTGGCAAAACCATAATCAAACAGTGGGTCCCCCTGACTATCGAGTCTCATAGCACTGCAGCTCCCCTTGTCTCCAAGTTAAGGAGAGAATCTGAGGGGACAATACAGAGGGAGGAAGATTTCTGGTAATATTCCTAGAATAGGAAACTTTTTGATCCTGACACTCCTGCAGAGGGGATCCAAGTGAGAAGATTTAAAAGGAGCTGTACAAGGTCAGGCCTTCCAGCTTTTTGGTCCTCATAATCCTTGCAACGGATTCCAGTGAGAAGGCCTGAAAGGAGCCGAGCTCTCGTGGAACTGCCTTCTTGGAGCCACAATTGTGAGAGTGGCTGTTTTTAAAGTTTGGAGTGCTGAGGCTGTGTCTTGAGAAGCCTCGGTGAGGAGGCTGTGTAGTTGCAAGGTAGGGTAGGACCTTTTACTTTCTACTGTAGTCTTGATGGTTTTAAGATGGTAGCGAGGGCAGTCATATGCTCCACCTGCAGGATGTGGGAGAATCAGTGAAACTTCCAGTGCCCCTGGTAATGCTACTCGGGTGCACTTAAACTAGTCTAGCAGGGGAGTGGGACTCAAAGCAGTATTGTGACAGATGAAAAAGATGAAGCAAGCATAGAAGTTAAAGTACGTAAGTTCAGTAAGCAGGACAGGGAGTGAGGAAGGTCTGATAGACTGAACTACATCAAATTTTAATGCGAGAAGCCTGACAGGTAAGGCAGGTGAACTCGGGGCATAGATAGGTGCATGGGATTGGGATATTATAGCTATTGCATAAATATGGTTGAGGGATGGGAGGACTGTCAGCTCAATGTTCAGGGGTACAGATGCTACAGGCATGATAGAAGTGGAGGTAAGAAAAGAGAGGGAGTTATGTTTTTGACTAGACAGTACTTAGTGAGGATATTCATGGGGTATCCAACTGAGGCTCTATGGTTGGATCTTAGAAATTAGAAAGGGATGATCACTTTGATGGGATTGTAGTATAGCCCCACCCCCTCCTCACCCACCTCCCAATAGACAGCAGGAATTAGAGGACTAAATATGTAGGGATAGCTGCAAGAGTAATATAGTTGCAGTAGTCGGTGAGTTTAACTTCCCTAATATTGATACAAGTCAGAGGGTGGTAATGAAGGGTTGTTTTTCAGATTGGAGGCCTGTGACCAGTGGTCTGGTGCAGGGATTGTGCTAGGTCCACAGTTGTTTGTCATCTATATTAACTCTATATTAATGATTTGGATGAGAACATATTTGGTATGGTTAGGACGTTTGCAGATGACACTAAAATTGGTGGTAGAGTGGACAGTGAAGCAGATTATTTAAGATTACAACAAGATCTAGGTCAACGGGAAAAGTGAGCCAAGGAATAGCAGATGCAATTTAACTCTGACAAGTGTGAAGTGTTGCATTTATGCAAGTTAAACCAGGGCAGGTTTTGCACAGTGAATAACAGGGCCCTGGAGAGTGCTGTCGAACAGAGACCTAGTTCCTAGAAAGTGGGGACACAGGTAGACATGCTGGTGAAGAAGCCATTTGGCATGTTTGCCTTCGTTGGTCAGGGCACTGAGTAGAAGAGTTGGAACATCATGTTACAGCTGTACAAGTCCTTGGTGAGGCTGCACTTAGAGCATTGTGTGCAGTTCTGGTTGCCGGGTGGATGTCCTTAAGCTGGAAAAGGTGCAGAAATGTTTCACAAGAATGTGACTGGGGCTGGAGGGTCAGAGTTATAAGGAGAGACTGGAAAAGCTGGGGCTTTTTTCTCTGGAGCATAGGAGGCTGAGGGGTGACCTTGTAGAGGTATATAAAATCATAAGGTGAATGGTCGCAGTCTTTTTCAGAGTCTAAAACCAGAAGATATAGGTTTAAGGTAAGAGGGAAAAGATTTAAAGGTTACCTGAGGGGTAATTTTTTTTCACACAGAGGGTAGTGGGTACATGGAATGAGCTGCCAGACGAAGTGGTAGAAGTGGATATAATTACATTTAAAAGACATTGAGATATGTACATGGATAGAATAAGTTTAGAGGTACATGGCCCAAATGCAGCCAAATGGGACTAGCTCAGGTAGGCAACTTGGTCAGCATGCAAGAGTTGGGCCAAAGGGCCTGTTTCCATGTTGCATAACTCTATGATTTTGTGAGTCTAATATTTTAAACCATCAACAAGCCCCATTGTGGTGCAGGAGCCTCCCTCTTGTCACAATGCTGGAAAGCTTGAAAGCAGCATCTGCAAGTCTATTATCAATTCACAGAGCAGGAGAAAAGCTCCTGCTGACCAATTTATTAGCAATGTGTCAGAGTGAGGTTGAATACTTTTCTACCAATGGCAACTGAAGAGTCACTCACTCAGCCAATCTAAGATTATCTTTCGATCTAAGATACTATTTCTCATAAACAATGTTATTGTAGTTGCTTTATTAAAACCGTTATTGTGGTCAGTTCTCATTAACTGGATGGCACAGAGGTGTAGCTGGTACAACTGCTCCTTCATAGTTCCAGCAACCCAGGCTCTGTCCTGACCTCTAGTACTGTTTGTACAGAGTTTGTACATTCTCCCTGCTACTACACTTGTTTCTTCCCACATTCCAAAAATGTGCAGGTGCTACATTAATTGCCCTGCGTAAATTCCCCCTAGTGTTTGGGTGAGTAGTATAATCAGGGGTGGGGAGGGGGGAGTAGTTGAGAATATGGGGAGAATAAATTGGATTAATGTAGGATTAGTGTAAATGAGTGCTTAATGAATGGTACAGTCCCATGATGTAAGAATCCCTGCCTAATTCACAAGTGAGGAATATAGTTTCAGGGAAGACTTTAACGTGCTCAATAGAAATTTGGGATCACTTTCACAAACAACTTACTTCAGCTCTATATGCAGAGTGTTCATATATTTCTTCGTTCCAGATTTAATTTAATTTAGTCAGTCAAGAGAGTGGCTTGGTTGCATGTTTGTTGTCCAAAATCAATGGAATTGAAACATTAACAGAAGATTTAATTTCCAAGACACTGTGTAATCATGTGAACAATGGACTAATTCAGATTTATGTTGTGAAAATGCCATCTGATTATTGTTTTAAGCAGCATACATTTGAGTCATTTTCTGAGAGTAGTGTTAGTGATGCATATTTGATGTAATTGTTACTGTCTTAATAAAAGATCAAGCCAACTATTCCAAATTTCATGAATATTATGTGAATGTTCTAAAACTGGCAAAGATTTCCTAATATCCTCAATCCATCCTGAAACAACTCAATTTTTGTAATGAACATCCTCTTGCTTTAAAGAAATAACAAAAACCATTTCAGGATATAATAATGTGTCACCTGTCAGTGATAAAATTACAGAATCGTTATAGTTGAGAGGAGGACATTTAGCCCACTAGGTCTGTCCTACTCTTTCCCCATTATCCTGCAAATTACTTACACTCAGTGCCTATCCATTTCTCTTTTTAAAACCCTCATTGACTCTGTTTCTATCACTCTTACGTGCAATAAATTCCAGATTATCACATCTCCTGTGGTAAAACAAAAAAAAATCAAGGCACCCTTGTACCTTTTACCCAAAATTTAAATCTGTGACTCAATGTCCATGAATCATGAGCTAATGGGAAAAACTTCCCTCTCTCTATCTCATCTAAGCCAATAATTATATTGTATATTTTATCAAATCTCCTTCCACCTTCTTTGCTCAATGGAAAATATTTAACCTTTTGGCTGAAATCCCTCATCTTGGAAAACATTCTAATATTTTCAGCACCTTCACTTGGGCCTTCTCTTCCCTTCCTATCCTTCTGAAAGTTAACCACAATATTCCCTTATGTTTTATGAAGAGCCAAGACCTTTTTGCAAACATCTCCATTTCTGATCTTGTAATCTCATTGCTTCTATTCACTATGCATCTATTTAGGAACCCCAGAATCTCACGTGTTACTCACCACACTTGCAACATGTCCTGTCACTTTCAAAGACTTGTAGGCACATGACCTTGGGTCCCTTTGTTCCAACATATCCTTTAGAACTTTGCCATTTAGTCCATATTGTCCCTTGCTCCATTTGCCAGATTACCACATTTCTCTGTATTAAGTTAAATTTTATCTGTCACTTGTCTATCCATTTTGACAGCTCACCTGTGTTCTATTTTATTGATTCATTTTTCAGGATCTGGGCATTGTTCGTAAGACAGGTATTGTTTTTTCCCCACATTTAATTTCTCTTGAAAAGATGGTGATGAGCCATTCTCTTGAAACGCTGCGATGTCTCTGGTGGAGGTACTCCCATTGACGATGAAGGAATGGAGATATATTCCCAAGTCGGGATTTGTGGAGGGCAACTTGCAAGTGGTGGTAGTTCCAAGCACCTGAAGCCCTTGTGCTCCTTAGTGATAGAGGCAGCAGATTTTGAAGGTAATGTCAGAGCGGGTTGGGTCTTGTAGCTGCAGTTCATCTTGACAATGTTACACACTGCAACCACCGTGCACTGGTGGTGAAGATAATTAACGTTTGGGGTGCTGGATGGGGAACTAATCAAGCAGGCTATTTGTGCCGAATGGTGCTGAACTTCTTGAGTGTTGTTAGATCTGTACATTTCCAGGCTACTGGAGAATATCCCATCATGCTTCTGACTTGTGTCTTGTAGAGGATGGCAGTGAGTTAGTCAGTGATGGGTACTCAGACTCTGACCTGCTTTTGTAGCCACGGTATTTTTATGGCTGTTCTAGTTGAGGTTTTGGCCAAAGGTAATGTCCAGGATGTTAATGGTGTGGGATTTGGTGATGGTAATGCTGTGGACTATCAGTGGTAGATGGTTAAATTGTCTTTTGTTGAAGATGGGCATTGTCTAGCACTTATTGGCTCAGCTGTTACTAGTCACTTATTAAATCATGCAGGAATGTTGTCTCCAACAAGCCCATTTATTTTCCTTTGTGCAAAGTGTACTCCATTCAATGGAGTGTTTTCCCCTTGATGCCCACTGTCTTCAGTTTTACCAGGGTCTCTTGATGCCACACTCAGTCAAAGCAGCCTTGATGTCATGGGCTGTCATTCTCATATCACCTTCATCCACTCTGCCCATGTCTGGATAAAACTATGGTGAGATCTGGACCAGTGTGGTCCAAGTGAAACTGAAAATTGACATTAGTGACCAAGTTTTTGGTAAGTAACATCTGCTATATAGCACTGTTGATTTTAGACTCATTGGATGGTATTAGTTCTGCTCTTGTAAACATGATGTACCTAGGTGATTTGGTAATTGGATTATTATGTCGCATGCTCCAAGGTACAGTGAAAAACTTTTGTTTATGGAGTCATAGAGTCATAAAGCATGGAAACAGGCCCTTCGAGTAAGTCCCATCTGCCCACCTTTGGCCTAGGTTAGCCCTCCAAGCCTCCCCCATTCTTATCCAGATGTTATTTAAGTGTTGCTAATGTGCCTACATCAACCACTATTTCTGGCAGCTCATTCCAAATACGTACATTTGTATGCCATCCAGACAGATCATTCCATGCACAAGTACATTAAGGTAGTACCAACAAATAAACAGAATGCAGAATATAATGTTGCAGTTCCAGAGAAAGTACAGGGCAGGTAGACACAAATAAATTACAAGGCCATGGCAAGGTAGATTGAAAGATCATGAGTTAATCTTTATCATATTAGAGGTCTGCTCAATGCCA
>JARFYF010000007.1:40033448-40045141 GCA_030265395.1 Rhina ancylostomus | reverse complement strand
CCTCCACTTGATTCAGAAATGAAAAGGATAATTTACTTGCGGGGTACATTGAGACTGAAAGAAGAAGCAAGGTGTAACACAACTTTTTAATCATTATTCACAAACATGCTCCTACATCTGATAAGATGTAGAAGACAGCCATGAAGATTTTGTGATTAAAAGATCTCAATTGGATTTGTTATCCATGTTAAATGGAACCATTTGGTAAATATTAACAATGAGCAAATACCATTTAAGCAACATGCATGCAAATTATGGCTGACAATGGAGAGCCCTATAAATAGCAAAGTCCTGAATTTTAAGTGATTTATAACAAGCTTACATTACATGTTGAGTATATAAAATAGTGCAACCTTTATAATATTAATAAAGCTCAGACAATGACAGCAGCACTCCAGTGGAGGTGAGTCAGCTGTCTTCAAACAAGCATAGAATCGTCTTCTTTAGCAGTGAATGTAAATACCAATCATAATGGAAACAGCTACCACTCTCTCTCACTAGGGACAGGCAGGGTACTGAAGGTAGAGCTGAGGAGCCAAGGAGAGATGTGATGAAGATTAAAGTCACCACGGTTCAAGGGTTATCCATACAGAAGAAAGGGGGTGAGATATTTCATTGAAGGGGTGGAGGAGAACAATTATTTTAAAATGGTTTAAAGGAGCACTGAAATGCTGAACAAAATGAAAGTATTTAAAGATGAAGAAGGTAACAGCAGAATACAGAAAGGAGGAAATGTATGATATGATCATGAGTGCCATGTTGCCTGTGTTGCTAGACTCTCACCATCCGGGGCATGCCCTCTTCTTGTTACTACCATTGGGGAGGAGATACAGGAGCCTGAAGACCCACACTCAACGTTTCAGAGACAACTTCTTCCCCTCTGCCATCAGATTTCTGACTAGCTCGTGAACACTACCTCGTTATTCCTTTAGTTTGCACTATTTATTTATTTTTGTAATTTATGGTAATTTTATGTCTTTGCACTATACTTCTGTCACAAAACAACAAATTTCACATCATCTCAGTGATAATAAATCTGATTCTGATTCCGAAACTTCCCTAAGTGATAAGGCTACGAGAAAAGATAACAGCACAGTAATATACAAGACATTTCCATTAAGAGCCTGGGATCTATCTAGAGGCATTGAGAACCTGGGCTGTTATCTTGACACATTGTGCAGGACTGCAGTCCCACCTATGCTCTATGCTTACAACAAGCTGGTAATTTGATAACCACTGGCTGTGCAGAATTCCTGACCCGAGGAATTTTTAATCTAAATTACAACAAACCAGGATTCCTCATACTGTCAAGAAATACATTTATTTAAGGTTGACAGCTTATAATAATCTTAAACCAGCAGATGACACAAGGAAATTTTGTGTATTCACAATAGTGTTCTGGGAGTCAGTTCACTAACAATCTGGTGAGACAAGACTCTTGGGAATGACCAGTTAACTTTGTTCAGTGGTCCACCTGCAACCATCTGCTTCGGTCTTCCTAACTGAAGTAAGTTAATACTGATTGTAGCCCACGTCCTGACTACAGTAAAAGAAGTTCCGCTTTTAAGGTAAAAATCCTATTGCTACAATCAATAAAAATTGAAACATCCCTTTTGATTACTGCCATCCTGAATAAATACCAGGTCATTTCTCTTCCCCATTCCTAACTGCTGGTTGATTCAATTTTAGTAATTACAATGGGAGCATATTTTGACTGAGGAAATAAAATCTTTTAAATTTACCAACACCTGCTTTCTGCTGTGAGCCAAGCCAAATCCATGCCTCATATAAGCAGACTGTTCCTACATATAAGTATTGCTGATTGCTTCTTACGACAAAATTCACAGCTTCTGTTTTGCAACAGTATTGCGAAGCCTAGCTCTTTGGATCCACAAACACCCCAGGTGCCCAGTCTTGTTACTTCTTGCTTCACGCTGTGGTTCTGTCTTCACAGCATACAGTCTGCATTCAAAGCCTCCTAAAAATTTGATTATCTCAAATCATGATGGGAAGCTACACTTTTCGATCATTCTCTGTGTTATGCACTCAATCTCACTTTGACTGCACAGGACCTGCATTACTGTCCAGCCCCATAAACAGAGGTACAGCCAGCCATTCTTCCTGAGCTACTGCCACAAGTGAGAGACTGAAATCTTGTCGAGACACACTAAAAGCCTTTCAGAAAAGATGACTACTTTGTGCAATTGCACTCAATGAGTGCTGAATCTACACTTACGGGTGAAATATTTGGTGCATTATTGCTGAGAGACAGTATGTGAGCACCAAAGACAAGGCTGAGGCATTCACAACCACATTTTAGCCAGATGTGCCAAATAGATGATGTGTCTTTGCTTCCTCTTGAGGTCCCCACCAATAAATCAATTCACTCCATGAGACATCAAGAAATATCTGTAAGTACTAAATACAGCAAAGACTGTCAGGTGAGACAACATCTTGGCTGCAGTTCTGAAGAGCTGCACTTCAGAACTAGCTGTGCCACTAGCCAATTACAACAGGAACAATGTGGAAAATTGTCTGCATATGTCCACTTGCTGGATGAGTGCAACTTCACAGCACACCAGAAGCTCAACACCATCCAGGACAAAGCAGCCTGTTTGACTCCCAGCCCTTCCACCATCCGAAACATTCATTCTCTCCACCATCAATGCACCATCTATAAAATGGACCATAGTTAATCACCTGGACTATGCTGACATACTTCCCAAACCTGTGACCTCTACCAGGAAAAAGGGCAAGGACATTGGGAATGCCACCATTTTCCTTTTGCGGACTTCCATCCAAGCCACTATTGCTTCATTGTTTCCGGGTGTATGCTTTGATTTATTGTTGTTTTAAGTTTCAGTTTTGGTTTTATAGTAGATCCAGAAGGTTATGAGGTCACCAATCTATCTGTGTTCTTTCATAGGGTTTTGAACTTGGCTAACCTTCCTCATAGAGTCATACAGTATGGAAACAGACCATTCAGCCCAACTTGTCCATGCCGACTGAATAATTCCTGTGCAATAAAGATCTAGTTTTTGCTGATGAAGATTGAAATCAGCACACAAATATCAAAGAGCTTCATTCAATCTGCTGGAGATTTCACATGTAACCAGACCAGAGTTTAGGAGTAATTGGGAATGGATTAAGACGAGAGCTAACATAATAACTGAAACCAACATGAGCAAACAGGTAAAGCCTTAGAACCATGAAAATTACAGAAATCAGGGAGATACTCATTATAACTGAGCCCTTCATTGTTTTATTTCTGAGAAAATGGTTCCCCTACTTTTACTTTAAAGAAGACGTAAATTTAATCCAGCCCGACTTGACCCAATTTGGACATTTTCTTTAAATATAGATATGTCTAATAAGCCTAAAGACATTGAAAAAAATTCTTCTTAATGATGAGTATAATGTCAGTGTACGTAGTTCATATTAAGAACTTCTAGATATTTTAAGACATCATCTGGCAATGAAAGATAACCCTGGAAATTAGTGAGTCATCTTTGCTCTACTGACTGAGTACTCACCAATATTGAGTAATAAGGAAGATGCTTATATTCCAAATAAGAAATCAAACCTTTCCTGTAACCATGCCTTGAAGAAACTTGTTTGCCTATCATGCATTTAGCCACATTTTTTGCAAGCTGAAGGCAGCTTGTTAATTATTCTCAGCAGCAAAACTTTATGGTTGATCTGGGAATTCGATGTTATTTGCCTAGCTCCATTTTGAATTTCTATTAAGCTGTATAACAATGTAAAAAATAATGCCAGGGCATGTACTACATTGATGGGGTGGGGAAGCAGAATCACACCCATCCCTAAAACTCATAAACATGTTAATAGTATGCATACGTGTACAATATGTGTGCATATTTAATGTACTTCTCCTATTGTGATCAAATCTAAATGCCTGAAGAAATGTGAGGATATGTTTCTGGTTAATGGTATTTTAGGGGTCATTATTCTTCTGACTATACTAGAGAATTAAGAAATAAATTTGTTTCGTTGTTTGTACACCGACTTTCTGATCATTCAAAATCATTACCAGCTTGTTGCATGTCCAGAGAAACTGTAACATTTGTTCAGTGGAAGTTCAAGTGATCCATCTTGCTCAGGTCCATTTTACATTCCGTAGCATAAGACAGGAAAAATGATGAGGAAATTATGCATTCAACATTAGATTTCAGCAGACGTCAACACATAGACAGTCAGCTGCCAAGCGATGCATATCTAGGCAATTTCAGCACTTAGCCTCTGAGGCTGAAATCTCCTTTGAGAATGGTTAGCTGATGAAGAGCTTTCAGTGAGTATCAGACAAGCTCATAATGATTCTGTTAAACTGACCACCAGACGTGGTTGCTTTGCAACAATATTCTGCCTGCTACTGTCATTTAACATGTTTTGTTTAAGTCTTCTGCTGTAGCTTTCGTTGGTGAAATGCACATTTGACATATGAGGTATTTACTTCAGTCTGTGAAACAGGCTGTTATAATAGCACTCTAAAAAGTATTGTCTTTTTGCTGGCAAAAAGAATTCATGCATGTCCACAAGACCTGTTAATACCCTTTCAAACTTCATGATAAGCAATTATTTCAGTGAGTTTTGAGAGCATTAAATACAGGAATGTATGATTCTCAAGACCATGCCAGTCTGGGAGCTTTTAACAACATCTCTATCTTGAGCTGAATTATCCTGGACCCAGCTCATTGCCCAAACTCGCTGCCTGCACTGTCCCCAAACAGGCCTGTGCTAACCCGGCATGGATGCCTGAATGCAATCTTTCTGTGACTCATGCTGCTGAAGATGCGCAGCAAGGCCCTGAGAATGGATAGCTTTCAGAAGTACCATTCCCAGGGCTGTCCTCCCACCAGAACAACTCTGATAGGTCTTGACACAAGGCAAAGATAAGGGCAGAATTTTGCTTTGTGCTAAAGATTTAATTAATTAAAATTAAATTTAATTAAATTTTTAAATTAAATTTTATTTACAGCATGGTAACAGGCCCTTCCGGCCCAACGAATCCACATCGCCCATTTTAAACCCCAAATTAATCTACCCATACGTCTTTAGAATGTGGGAGGAAACCGGAGCACCCGGAGGAAACCTATGCAGACACGAGAGAATGTATGAACTCCTTACAGAGAGCGACGGGAATCGAATCCCGATCACTGGCACCGTAATAGCATTGCGCTAACCGCTATGCTACCATGCCGCCCCTAGGAGATGAAAAGAAAAAAGATACTTGAGACTGATACTTAAGATATGTTTATTAATCACATGTACATCGAAACACACAGCAAAATACATCTTTTGTGTACGGTGTTCTGGGGGCAGCCCACAAGTGTTGCCACACTTCCAGTGCCAACGTAGCATGCCCACAACTTCCTAACCTGCACGTCTTTGGAATGTGGGAGGAAACTGGAGCACCTGGAGGAAACCCACACAGTCACAGGGAGAACATACAAACTCCTTACAGACAGCGGCCAGAATTGAACCTGGGTCACTGGTGCTGTAATAGTGTTATGCTAACCACTACACTACCATGCCAGCCCATTCTGATATATTCAGATATTCAGAAACATGGAACAACTATTAATACTGTTGTAAATAATTTTTTAAATTATTAAATAAAATTTGATAGTGAGAATCTCTACATTAGAGACATAAGGTCTACATTAGGCTGATTTTCTAACCTGGGATGGTCTCTACCTTTGGACTTTAGATACAGTGGCATATGTCATTCCACAAATCTTGGATTGACAGCAGACCCACGCAAGTCCTCAGTACCAATGTTTGAACATTGCTGGTTCCTTTCAGCCAATCAGCATGAATCAACCAATTGTCATTATAGAAAGACCTTACCAAAAATATTGTTGAGTAAAGGTTAATACTAAAATATCTTACTAATGTTGACACAGCCTCCAGAGCTGACATTGCTCCATCTGGTCCAAATAGAATTCTGCTGCCAATAACTCTATCTGTTTATTTGGTTTGTGGGGGCAGGGTTCTCCCTGGACTCCACAAGAAATACTTAGCCTCCCCCCAATCCCTGCCACTTTTCACTGATAGCGAACCTCCTTCCAACTACCAACTGATTGCTGGCAACCACGTTTTCATTCCCAACAGTAGGCTTCAACCACCTGAGAGTCAGCTTCTAGCTGGTTTCAGGGTTGGTGAGTCTGTACAAATAAGCTCCATGAATTAAAATCTCCTTGGCCTTGAGTTGCTTCATCTGCAGGAAGAAGCTGCAAACATTCTGCTAACATCACAGTAGAGGCTGGAAACCTGTGCTTATCTCACTTCCCTGGGAATAGCTTTGCAGAACTGTATTAAGATAAAATATTGTGTCAATCAGCCCTTTGATTTCAGTATTCAGCTTTGCAAATCACCACAGAACAATTTGTCTCAACACAGAATTTTCAGCAGAGCATTAATCAATATGCTGAGAGGTAGGAGAGGACATGTAACATGCCTTTGCCTTTTTTCAGATATATAATTACATACCCTAATATACTGTGGGTTTCTGCTTTGTAATATTCTCTAATATTACCTCACTCCCTGATATTCTTACATGGTAATTTTGAGGTAATCCATAATAGTGAAAATCTTTCAGTTCATACCCTAAATTTCTTCTGTTATTCCTCACACAAACTTATTCTTCTGCTGGGGGCAGGAATGAATTTTATAATCCTTCATTACAACAGCTGTTAAAACCTTTCCCGATACGAAAACACATGTGGGGAAATCCAAATCCCAAACTAGTGCAGGAGGAAGAAAGAGACTTGATAACTTGCACTTCAGGAGATTGGGAATGGATGGACATTCCAAACTCTTAAATCTTTTCTCACACTTCCCTTGTGAAAGGTAGAAGTGTTTGAATGTCTGCTGAAAAGTAATTCACAATGCCTAAGAAATTAGGAGGACTCCAGAGATTAAGAGTAGGAATGATGCTGGAGTCAGTGTGGAACAGCCTGGACCCTGGTGCAGACAAAAACAGAATGGATTTTAGGTGTCCATTATAGAAGGCCAGAGTTGGCAGTAGGGAGGTGAAAAAAATTAAGATAAATAAAATTAGATTGGGCCAAACCTTGCTCACGATGGCTGGCTTTTCTGAAAGGGATTGCCAATGTTTAGACATGTGAATTGAAGAAAGTCCAGAATTTATATCAATATATTGTGAGGCTGGGACTTACTGACAGATTCCAGAAGCTGAATCTGTTACTGGGCCCACCACCAAACCCCCCATGGACCCAGGCTTGCTGGAAGATCCTCAGCATGAATTTCAGGAATCTCCATTCAGATTCTCCACCAATCAGACCTGGCACACTATTAAAACAAGGAGAAATAGTCGTCAAAAGACAAAGTAAGTTTTATTGTCCATTATTTTGCTTTAGTTTAATATTTTTAATGATTTCTAAGTACTTTTAAGTGTTTTTAATTGCATTTAATTTTTATTTAAACAATTTATAGCAGCATCTAAAATGCTAATTCCATGACAGCTTTGACAGAGTTGTGGGCAGGGCCTCTGCATTTCACCATCCATGGCCCGGTCGCTGCCTGGACTTTGCCTCCTAAGAATGTGGAAGTGATGTCCTGTATTTCAGATCTTCATGTTCTGAAATCTGCAATTATATTAGGAGACAGCATAGTCAGAATCAAAGAATGGTTACTGCAGGGAAAAATGCCTTTCAACATGTGGAGTGCATACCACTTCTATGTTAGCACAACTCTACTGGTTCTACTGCCTCACCCACTTCCTGCAGTCCTGAAAAATCTTTCCTTTCAGTTAACTATATAGCTCCTTTTTAAATGATCCATTTGAGTTTACCTCCACTGCTACATTACAAATCCTAACTAACTTATTTTGTCAAAAAAAATCCTCATGCCACTTTTTGTTCTTTTGCAGATCACTTTCATTCTGTGTTCCCTAATTTTGAACCATGCTACCAATAGAAACGGTTTCTCTTTATCTACTCCATCAGTGGCCTTCATGATTTTAAATACTTCTGTTGGTTCTCCTTGTAATCTGATAGATGATCCCAGCTTCTTCCATTTATCCGTACATCTGAAGTCTCTGTTCTCTGTAATCACACTGGTAAATCTCTTCTGCACCCCCTCTAAATCTTTTACATCTGTTGCTGACTGTGGGGCCAGAGTTGTACACAAAACAATCATTGTGGCTGAACCAGTTTTATCAAAGTTGTTCTTGACTTCCTTGTACCTGAAGATCCCATGTGCTTTTTAATCACTTTCTAAACCTACTCTACTATTATAAACAAGCTACACATTTTCTCTGTTCTTGTATCCCTTTTAGAATTGTATCTTCTGGCTTATATTGCTTCTTCCCGTTCCTCCTGTCAAACTGTAATGCTTCTTACTCCTCAGCAATATTTTTTTTCTCAGCTTTCCATCTGCTCATTCCACCAAGTTGTAAATATCTTCTTGAGGTCTATTACTGCCTCCCCCACAATTCACTGTACAGGCAGCCCCACATTATGGCAGTTTAGGTAATGGAAATTCACCCTTATGGAATTCACAAATCACTACCAAAAAATCTGGGATCTGAAATAAAAATTTGCCCTAGCAAAAGTTGTATGAATAAAAGTAAATAAATAATACAATTTTTTTCAATTCGCATTTCCTGACACATACAGATAACATGGCTTCACATTAGAGAAGATCACAATATGGACTGCTTTCTAGGAACACAACCCCAACCCCTGTAATGCAGGGATCACCTGTACTTCCATGTTTTGTGTCATCTGCAATGTTGGAAGTCCAAGTCATCTCGAGGCATCAAGAGAAACAGTAGTGTTGGTACTGACCACTGGGGGACCTCAATTAACACTTTCCTCCGATCCTGGAAGCAAATCTACTACTATTAATGAAGCATGATATTAAACTAAATGTAATGTGCCAATTTGCTTGACGTACGGAAAGGTATTTTGCAAATAAACGAGAGATTAAAACTGACCTCACATAAATTCTCTTCACAGCAGAGGTAACCAAACTATGGGCCCAGGACCTTGTATCTCCAGATTCAAGGAGCTTCCTCCCTGAAGCCCAGGCAGCATCATTCTATTTAAATCTTTGTTACTTTTCCCTGTTTGAATTTTATGAGCCTAAACATTTGGAAAGAGTTTTGCTTGGTGCTAATGCCTTTGGATTGGATATATCCCAAATCACAGCATTAAGGATCTGTTTGTTATAAAGCCTGATATATATGTAAATTTATGTGCATTCTCTACACCTGTGCAGGAAAATATTTTAAGACAAGTACAAGTAAGATGACTAAGAGCTAGTAAACTTATAAGTTAGCCCTCACTCTGACTCTAACATGATGGATGTCCAATCTGTGCCAACAATGAAGGTTTTGAAATTAACTTTTTGCCCATCGAGTCTGCCCCATATAACTAAAAACTACACAATCTAAGTGATTAAAATGTGCCCAGGAGATGTCCCTGGTCATGAATTCCTTGCAAGATTTGCCTTTCAAAAGAGGTGATCTTCACCCATGCTGGTAATAGATCCTGTTCTCATATGAATTCAGTTCAGTGAATTGTGTGAGGTGGCACCCTGTTTTTGAAACATAGAAAAACTACAGCACAATTCAGGCCCTTCGGCCCACAAAGCTGTGCCGAACATGTCCCTACCCTAGAAATTACTACACTAACTAAATATGCTAATAAAAGTCTAACTATTTTCAGAGGGGAAAAGAGATCACCTGCTGACATTTAAGCTGGATCTGCTTTTTTTCCCAAGTTAATACATACTCCCGGTCTTGCCTAACCACTGGCATAATCTTTTCCCTTTATCATTTTGTAAGCATTGATTGGATCATCCTTAAGTCTATACTTCTCTAGAGTGTAGTGTTCCAACTATTTTAGCTTCTCTTACCAAAGTCTTAAACAAGGGGAGGTTAGTCGTACAATCATTTTTTTTTGTGTGAATGCAACCCAGTATGTTCACTCCAGCTATTTCCTCATGCCACTGCTCACAACTTGTGAGGATCAGTGAGTTGGTACGTGCAGTTCATCCTTTCTGAAATTTCTTTAATCAAAGTTTATTCCTGAAGAGTGTTTTCACATTAACTATTTACCCTGTTTACACATGTCACACTGTACTTTCTGAAATTCACTTCATTTTCAAAACATGAGCTCAATCTCCCAAAATATCAAGATCCACATCCTAAATCTACATTCACCTTTCTGCAGTCTAACGTGCACACATATTTTAGATTCTTCTGGATATTTGCAGACTGAGCTTCCAATAAAAATAGTGAAAATCCGAGGTCCAAACCTTGCATACACCACAGGCTACCTGCCTTTAAATGCTAATCCATCCACAGCCACATTTTGCCTCTGCTCATCTAGCCAAGTATGAACTCTGCTCAGTAGATTCCCTCTAAAACCAGAGATTTCAATCTTGTCATTAATTCTGTAATTTCTTCCAAAAATATGTTTGTAAATGTAAATTGACAATGATGAAAGGACTGTCCTTATCCATCATTTTGGTTGCACCTTTTGAGCCTTTCTCAATCCAAGTAATCAAATGTTACATCCTTAATAGATCTCAAGAACATATTTCCTATGACTGAGGTCGAAATAATTGCCTATGGCTATTCAGGCACATTTTTCATACTCTGAGCCCACTTTCAAGAAAAGGAATTATAAAAGGCCTTTCTTTCTGATTGCTGAGCACTAACTTCAAATCATTACATTTAGCCCTTTAAAGTCCATGAGTTTTAAATTCAGAATGTGGAATAGAATCAGTTCCAGTTTTGTCCTCATACTACAGTCATTTTAATTTGGATCAGTATATTCATTCTTGTTGACAAAGGGTTTGCCCAGACCAAGCATTGTCATCTTTCCAGTTATTTCTTTCACAAGCTGTCAGGTTTGCTCTTGTATTTGCCAGGCTTTGTACAAGCTCCATTCTCGTGCCTTCCCTGTGAGTTGTCTAGTGATTTAAGGATTACAGAATGTAGATCACAGCTTCTTTGAAGTAATTGTTTGTCCAGAGAACATAAAGTGGATTTTTACCTAAAGAGGATTTTTAATGGGGAAAATTTTGGAAGCTTTTTTTTAGAACTGAAACATTTTGAAAAATGAATGCATCCATTTGGTTTATAATTAGTTTACTTTATTTAGAAACATTGATGTCCTTTGATTTGTTGAAATTGTGTTTAATTTAAGGTTGGCTTCACATAGCAGGCTGAAGCAATACATTTTGTTTTGTTATACATCCATTATAACAGAAACAATTCAGCAATTCTTTTCTAATTCCACCTGGGTTTTTTTTTTGGCACATAATGCTGTAACAATCAATTGCTTTAATTTATGTACAGGCATTCCATGATCCAATTTCAATGAGAAATTAAATATAATTGAAAAAGAGGGATTGAGCAAGAGCAGTCATATCTGCAGGAAGAGTGTTTAACAGCAGTTTCCTGAACAGTAACTGGCTGTAACTAAACTGGACATTGGTAGAGCCAGACAGCCATACAGTAAGGCCAATTTGTCAGCCACATACTTAGAAGAAGTTTAATATTCCAGCATGCCATCAGAAAATCAAGAGCTCGGAAAATGTACAAACTGTGAGGAGAAACAAAGAGGGACGTGTATGTGCAAATTTTAACTTTCCTTTATTCTATGGTTCCCATGTGGTTTTTTTGACTGTGCACAAAT
>JARFYF010000007.1:39992753-40004261 GCA_030265395.1 Rhina ancylostomus | reverse complement strand
TATTGGCCAACTTTTGGTTCTTGGCTGCTTAGTGTTGTTAACTCTCGAGCAGTCCTCCTTTCACTGTTCCTCTTTGGATATCCAGTTTTGTGCTGGGACTCCACATCAGATCCCTGAGACAAGATTCCTTTCAATTGCTGTCTGTATTTGGTCCAAAGGAAGCATCCTGATTCCAGTCAGGTACAAGTGTGCTGTATTTGAGTTCTCTGTGAGCTTGCTCTTCGCTCAACATTGCGACAAGTTTGTTTTTTGGTCACTTTGTTCCTGATTAATAATGTGGAGAAGATTAGAAGAGTCAATGATAAGTAAGCACATGGGTTAAAATGCTGTCTGCTTAAAACAAGACTATTGGTCCCTCTGTGATTTTTGTTTAGTGCTTTACTTTGTAACTTTTAATTCTTCTTACAATGACTGGAGAGAGACCATAAAAGTACCCTGTGCACAAGAGGGCACAATTTTATTTTTGATTTTGTCTTCTTGCTTCTCATTAATTCTCCTTCTTACTGTCTCTTCCAACACTACATTCTGTAATGACTGAAGGAAAGAAATCACCAAAATTGTCATAATGTGGGTCCATCAACAAAAGGAATATTTTTAGTTGTCAACATAAGATATGAATCTTAAAAAAAAACTTTCCTATACTTTACTGTTGCACAACTAAAAAAACTTTTTCTTCATAATATGTAATGCATAATATTTAAGGTGCCTAAAATTAGAAATGAGCTTTTGAATTAAAAGAAATGTAATTTCCAATTAATATAATTATAGTTTGTAAATTAATGTATTTGAGATAATTAATGCAGTTTCCTCACAGCAAATCTGTTTTATTCTCAGTGATTTATAAAGATAGATGTAGATTGAGTTACAGAGAAAAGCCTTTTTCCAATTAGTCTAGTCTGTATATGTAAGGTCAGTCTAATTTAGCATGCCATGTTATCCATAATAGGATAGTAATTATGTTCTCAATGATTTATAAAGATAGTAATTATGGATTTTAAAGATTAATGAGAATACAAAGTGCCAGCTCAAAGTAAGGAATTAGAAATTGAAAGGTTGCTATGACTGGATTAGGTTTTTTGTTGATTTTGAGGCAAAGGTGGACAATCATGTCAATTAAAACTAACATTTCCAAAAGGTAACACTTTATTTCCACAATTTAAAAAAAATCAAAACAAATGTTTTTCTGTATGATGCAACAACATTCTTCCTAAAGGGCTATTAAACATCATGTATGTAGTTAGAGAGAACAGAGTGTAACCGACAATTCAACTTAAAACTAAGCCAAAAACTAAAGTGCCTGAGTAGGGTTCATTGTAACACAAAACCCATCAAAAGCAGAAAGAGAAGGAGGAAAATTGAGCAGCATGTAAAGACAAAGTGGCTTTAATCTTCTGAGGATCTTGAGACAATCAGTCAGCAATTCCAGATCAGAATATGAAGCTACTGAAAGATTAACAGATCAAATGCCATGGAAAAAATTACACCAATGAATTGCTTCAAATATGTCCTGCAGGTACACCTCAAGATTAATATACAGTTGGCTACAGATTTAATGACACTTGAACATAACTAGTAAGCAAAAAATTAAAGTGTACATTTGCACATCCACCAAAATCTGGATTAGAAAGAAAAATCCTACATTCATCAATTTTATTTAGATTTGCTTGATGGTGAAGTCTGGTACTATTATGTCCAGCATGTAATGTGTGGAGGACACGAGATGTGTGGAAGAAGGTAAAAATCTGGAACTGGATGCTATTTCTGGGATTTTTAATATGACTCTCAGTGCACAACTACACAGGCAACTCACACAGGCTAACATGCCAAAAATGGTCATATGTTGACGAGAGTTCAAAAAGGTTCAAGGGCAGAATTTGTACAACATTTTCCCCTTTTCTATTCCCTTTCTTTACAAAAACCATTGTTAAGATAAGATATCTTTATTAGCCACATGTACATTGAAACACACAGTGAAATGCACCTTTGTGTAGAGTGTTCTGGGGGCAGCTTGCAAGTGTCGTCACACTTTCAGCCTCAACATAGCACGCCCACAACTTCCTAACCTGTGCGGCTTTGGAATGTGGAAGGAAACTGGAGGAAACCCATACAGTCACATGAAGAACGTACAACTCCTCACAGATAATGGCTGGAATTGAACCCGGCTGCTGGTGCTGTTCCGCTGACTGCTGCACTACTGTGCCTGCCTGCATTCTGTTAGAGTTCAGTAGCACAGTATGTATTTTTAAGCACTGCAGGTTTGAATAGTAGTGTAAATCTGCACACTGAACATGACTAGTATGTATATGCAGACAGTGCAAAATGAAATTTTAGATGGCATGATTGTAGTGTGTTCTTGTGAGACTGGGAGAGGTTAGTAAGTGTAGATGTTCAAAGCCACTTGCACAAATCAATAAAAGCTTACGTGGAGGTGCAGCAGGCAGTTAGGACAGTAATTAGTAAACTGACTTCCTTGCAGGACAATTACATGGGGCCTCAGTGAGACCACACCTGCATAATTTTGAATTCCTCATGTAAAATAGAGGGAATGGAGTGAAGATTCACCATACAGGTTTATGAATGCCAGGTCTGTCATGTGAGGAGAGACTGAATAGGCAAGGCCTCTATTCTGTCAGTGAATTAGAAATCTACAAGATGACATCATTGAAACATAAAAAAAGACTTGTAAGGCTTGAGGCAGCTCAAATCACATCTTGAGGAACCTGGAAACAAGTTTCCTTTATGGTCCTATCATTTCTGATTGAAATTTAAAGCTTCAGCATAAGTAGGAGCCTTGATGGAGCGAGGAGCTGAACCTAAATAGAATGACTTTTACTATCAAGAGCGATTTTTCTGTCCAATGTGGCGGCTGGAATGTGGACTGCTTTGGTGTGATGGAGCTATTAGAATTTCCTAGATGAATGATAATAACTGTAATGTTATTTTATTGATGGTCACGCATTATCTGTACATTGAGAGAGTGAATGCCTTTGTGCTTCATAATGAACTCTGTATAGAATGTTGGTAACAGAAAATGATTGGTTGATGGCATCACCCTGGCCAGAGAGGTCTTCTCCTTCTTCAGCCTCCACTGTGAAGAAGGTCTTGTGTGTGGCCACTCTTCTGCTCCTGGGTGCTCGAGGCACAGGCAGACTGAGACAAAGGGATGAATCATTCTTGGTACAGTAGCTGCAGAAGGAGGAGGAAGAGAGGTGAAGGAAGAAGGCAACGGCTGTGGGTGAAGAAGAGAAGCTTTCTCCAGATGTGCTGATGGGGAGGATCTTCTATCCCTGTGGTCCACGTAAGGATCCCCAGCTCTTCCAAAGCAAATCAGCACAAGACAACCTGCTGTCTTGCTCAACCATTGAGCTTTCCCCTGTGTCCTGCACTTAAGCAGAGCCTGCAGAGGGGACCATGTATCAGATTGATAGCTGCAACCCATGAAATGCCTTTCCCCAATTCTCAGGCAAAGTCTTGGCCTGTACCATTTAAAGGCACAAATAACCATCTGTTAAGCATTGTAACACTGTAATATGAGCTTCAAACCACATTGCACCCTCACTTGGAAATATACTTTCCCTTATTCTGTGTGCATACACATTCACTCTATTAGAGGTGTTTCCTTAACAGTAATGTTGGAGTTCTCTCACTAAACGACCTGCGGTGGTCAGGAAGGTGGCTGCTCATTGCCCTCAATGGTAGGTAGGAATGAGCAACAAACTTTGACATTCCAGGAGCGCCCACCACCCATAGGTGATAATGAGAATGCCAGAGGAACACAGTGTCTGTGTTTCCTCGCACTGAGTGGAAGTAGTCCAACAGGTTGGCTGATGGTCAGCTATTGGTTTTCAAGCTGTGGTGGCATCAGCAGGCCCTGCAATGTGCTAGTGGTCAGATTGCTGCACTACCATCATACCTTAAAATCTCTGTCAAGAGTAGAATCCAGGGCATGAACGCAACTCTGGCAATTCAGCAAGCTGAGCCTGGATGGCAGACACAGCTTTCACTAAAGCAATCACATGCTGGGTTGCCTGTCTCTCTGCTGGAATGGAGACAATGACGTCTCCCATTAGATATTACACCTCATTTGGGTAGTTTTGAGATGGCCACCATCTCCATTCTTAGATAGATGGATTCCAGCCCCAGGCATAACCCTCCATCATGTTGAAGCCTCTCTCTCCCCATCTGCTCCTAACATTTCACATGAACTTTTAGACAAGCTGTACAATGTCCCACACACCTTCTTCAGTAGTCTCTAGGCTGCTCCATCCATCAAAGTCCTCACCTGAATCCTCTGGAGTGGAACTGGTGTGTGACTTGACTTCTTGGGGAGTTCGCACCAAGCAATGCTTCCCTCCTGACTTGGATGCAGTCCTGTTTGATGCTCCATCCTATGTAGACCCCACCTCCCTCACTGTGCAGAGATGGATGTGAGAATAAGGTGCAGTGATGCATTGCTGTTTTCATCTTATTGGAAAGAAATATCAACTGCAGCCTGAGCATTTGCATTTTTTTTGTATCTGAGATGAGAATGTGGGTGGGGGGGGGGTGCTGCAATGTATCGCAAGAGAAGAGCATTTTGACCATCAGATTCCTATAAGACAGAAGGGAATGTGAAATGAAAATTAAGTGAAAAGGAGGATTAAATAAGATTATACTATCACCTTTAAAACTTGCAAAACTCCCAGGAGTGATTGCATTAAAACAGGTGATTGCCAGCTCCCTCTCTTTCAGATGATGCTGATGATGGGCACTGGCTAGAACTCCCAATAACCTACCACTGCAGACAGTGATTGCATATTGCCCTCTTGCAGGGTAGAATTTTATTTAAAGTGTGCATGATATGCTTGGGTGAGGGAGAAACTGGAAGTGTAGGTACAAGTCCTCTGTGTGAATGTTGGATTACTACTAAGTGAGTGAATACAACAATACAGTTGGTGTATTCCTTGACCTTGATGGAACATGTGAGGTCAATATTTCTGGCACTGCTTCTTCTGGCCACCTAGTCCCACTGGCTTACCACATTGGTGGCTTGCTGTGCCCCAATGTGGTGAGTCATTGGGGCATGGCAAGACATAATCTTGCATGCAAGACATCTTTTGTGCTGTCCACGGTTTCAACCAGGCTCTTGGTCATTGACAGTGAAACAGAATGACTACTTGTGGGTTTGAGCTTTCCCGGCTACCCGAGGCTGCACAATGATTTCCAGCAGCATCAGATTCATAGTTTACACAGAAGACGTGAACTAACACAGGTTAATTTCTGGTGGCATGAAAGGCTCCTGAAGTACTTGTAGCTGCTGCACAATGAAGGGAGAAACATACAAATGGCAATTCCAAAATGTTCAACTTGGGTGTGTGAAAATCATGGAGCAATAGTACGAGAACAAATCAGTGCAGGTCCTACATGCAGCCCCACTTTATCATATGTTTTCATGGCTGGCTGAATTTCTAGGCCATCATATCCTGAAATATTTATCTGTCTGTCCTGTTCTTAAGTGGCCATCTTTCATTTATTCCAGGTATGTCTGCTTCCTTGTTGTGAATTATTCCCTATGGTTCTCTTGTTTTGTCTCAAATATTATACAGATTGCCATAAGGACAAATTTAATTTGTCCTTGCCTTATATTGATCAGACTCATCTTCCCTGCTGAATCCCACAAGGCAAGTCAAGTTATAGTTACACAGCCTACAAATCTGAATTAATCTAACATGGGACAAAGGTTAAAAAGTTCTAATAAATGTACCATGATCTTCTATTGCTCTGCAAAGATTCACAGAGAATAAAATGTAAGAGGATAATAGGCACTATAAGTAGGGGAGCTGAGAATTCTCACTGCAGCTTCCTATCCAGATCTCTCTCCTTGACAAGTCTTGTTCACTGTGCATAAGCATCAATGCCAACATAATTTCCTTTGCTCTAGTCTGTATCAATATTTTAAACATCTGTATGAATACTTTAAAACTATTAAACAATACATTTATAACTTTTTGATAATATTAACTGTGTTCAATTTTTTAGATCATGGCTGTGGGCATTGAATGAGAAATGGCTAGTCAGGTATTAAGAGTATTCCTTGCACAGACTGTGTGCCATTTACCTGCGTCTGGTCTCCACTTTGCTGATTGAATTCCTGATTAAGAACACATCTTATTCTTACCATTCCAGCAGAATGTCTTTCCTTTTTATAATTTACATTATTCATGTCACTGCTTTTGAACTCCGTGAAGTATTTGACTACCTCTGACTATAATTTAACTCATAGTACCAATCCCAATTCTAACCAGATATTTACATATGTCTTTTTTAAAATCCACTATCTTTTATAAAAGTAATCATCTTGTTTCAGGCCAAACATGCATTATTAGAAAGTGATTTAATTATTTTCAATATCAGACACAAAATTTAATATGTGAAAGTAATTGTTTTGGTTCTGAACTTCAGTACACCTGGGTTGGCAAACAAAATTATTTTTTTAATTAAGAATCCAAGGCTTATTGTGCAAGGGTGATCAAGGTTCAAAAATAAAAGGGAATACAAATTAAGTCAGAAAATAATAATTAGGTTGACACCAAGGATGGAATTTAAAAGCTTCATAGGTTGTGGAGGAAAAAAAGCAGATTGAGAATGTGCAGAATTGTGCACGCACGTTAATTAGAATTGTTGGTGTGGTGAATTTTGATTACAACACTGAAGTGGTGGAGAGAGGTAGTTAAAAAAGCCAAGGATAGAGTTTCGAAATGAGAGAAAAGTGTAGAGTATGTTAACAAAGCAAGGAACAAAAGAAACTGAGGCAGAGAGAGAATGTCTATCAGAATTGCTTTGTCATCAAAAACACAATGAAGATGGAAGGTATTGAGACAGAAGAGTAATGATTCAGTATTATAATCAATGGGCGTCACAACAATATGTGTTGCTCGGGAAAGTAATGCTGTCAAGAATTGGACAGGAAATTCCGCTTCTGTAGCTACTACAGAATTATGGGAGTTATGACAGTTTCCCTTTGACGCAAGATGAAATGAGGCTTAGAATGTTGATTGGTATTGAAGGACTGCCATTAGTATCAGGGTCAATGAGAGGCAGCAGTTATTGGTTCAGCCTTATGAAAAGTTTCTGAAGAAACAAGAGAGGAATGCTTCCATTTGCCCTCTCTGATTGGCAGCCAAGATGACAACTGTCGGTTTATAAGATCTACAACTGAGCTGAACTTCCAAGTGCAAACATCAAATAAGTAGCAACTGTATGAAAGTGAACTAAGGGCAGATAAAGAAGCCAAAGGAAAGAAAAAGACAGAACATTCTGTAATTTTTCTCTAATGTGATCCAGCTGTTGAGGAAAACTCCTGCTCGTTCAGTTCATTGGATAAAAAATTCACCCACCCTAAATGCACAACATTTAAAAAGTTTCTCTTGGATCTTTAATGAACTGTAAGAAACAGGAGGGATAATTGTCCCCTTTGGAACTAAGAGAATAACTGGAATATTTCCTTGATGGTGGAAACTTCAGAACTGTTGAGGAATAAGGGAATTTAAGTGACTTTGTTGATAAATCACTAAAAGTAATGCACAACTGCAAAAAGTGCTCTAAACTGACCAGCAGGATATTGCCTTCTCCCTCAGAGAAACTGCAATGAAGAGAGAGGGTGAAGTTGTGATCAAATTGAGTGACATTTTTGCCAGAGCCCACCTGGAGTGAGGACTTTAGTTTTGCACACCATGCCTCAATGAGAATTATACCAACATGCGAAGAATGCACATTATAGAATCCACTGGAATTCTGCTAGAGATCAAAGGTTTAAATTATGCAGGAAGGTTACCCAAACAAGACTTGAATTCTTTTCAAGTTTATCAATTTAAAGCATTTAAAATGAAAGAAAATTAATATGGCAGATCCAGATTATCTGTTTCCTCCCATGTGGAGATCAAGAATAAGGGGTGCTAATCTTAACCTTAAAGTTAAGACATTTATTAGTGAAATCAGGAACGTATTTGAGGCAGGAGATTGGATTCCGAGACTGAACTGAGTGTTGTGTTAATTTGAAATTTCCAGGAATAAATTCAATGGGTTCAATTATGTGATGGTATCAGCTTATGTGGACCAAAGGCAGATGAATGGAGTTAGGGTACTGATCAGCCTCAATTTCCTGGAAGGGCAGTTCAGGTTTGATATACTGAATGGTCCACTGATCCTTCTATTTTCTCAGTGAAAGAAATACTTATTTTAGCTTGACATTAACACTACCCGCCTATCCCAACCCAACAAACCCAATGGCAGGCAGCAGAGAGTCAGGTTTAAATTTCATACACAGAACCTGACTCAAAGTCATTGTGCACTTACATCTGCATCTATGATAGTGAATATCAGACTCTCCAAGCGGCATTGGTCACTTTTGGCATTTGCCATATATACACCTAAATAATACTCATAGTTTTCATCCAATAATTTCAGCCATTAGGGTAGGCTTTGAGTGATTTTCATTTATGGAAACTTTACGGTACTTGTAAACTTCATAGATGTAGAACATAGAACAGTACAACACAGGAACAGGCCCTTCAGCCCACGACGTTGTGCCGAATTAATTAAGCTAATGACACCTAGTCTATTCTGCCTGCACATTGTCCATATCCCTCCATTTTCTGCATATTCATGTGCCTACCTAAGAGCCTTTCAATGCTTCTATCATGTCTGCCTCCACTTCCATCCCTGGCAGTGCATTCCATGCACTCACCACTCTATGTAAAAAAAATAACCTGCCCCTGCAGATCTCCTTTGAACTTTCCCCCCCTCACCTTAAATGCGTGCCCTCTAGTATTAGACATTTTTGGAAAAAATATACTGGCTGTCTACTCTATTTATGCCTGTCATAATTTGATAAACTTCCATCATGTCTCCCCTCAGCCTCTGCAGCTACAGAGGAAACAACCCTTGTTTTTCCAATGTCTCCTTATTAGCACATGCCTTCTAATCCAGGCAGCATCCTGGTAACCCTCTCCTTCACCCTCTCCATAAACTTCTTATCCTTCCTATAATGGTGTGATGAGAGTTGAATGCAATACTCCAGATGCAGCCTCACCAGAGTTTTATAAAGCTGCAACATAACTTCCGAACTCTTGAACTCAATGCCTCGACTAAATCCCATTAATACTACTACAACACATAAAAGCAGAATGTATTACGCTTAATCCAGTTAAGACAAGGCACAGCCAAGGACTTAGGTTTGACTCAAAAGTTTTTTAAAGTAAAGAGTAAGAAAAATGTATCTCACCCTTTGAAAATCCACAAGAAGCTGCAGCTATAAGCAATCCCAACTGCTCTGGGGTTATTACTGACGTTACCAACCAGTTATTGTGGGTTAAAAATGTAAGATAAGATTACTGCTTTGGTCTAACTGCCACACTTCACATACAGCATCAGGAAGTTTTACTGGTAAAATGTGATTGGTATTTGACCACAAACAGCCACGAACCGAAGTAATAGAAATTAATTTAGTCCTTCCAGTTCAAGGGAGCTCATGAGGATTACAGCATGTTTCCAAATTTGACATTACATGCACTCAATTCCAATGAAAACAATCGAGTTCCATTCTCCTTATTCAAATGATAAGAAAGGCACAGAATTAAAGGGATGTTAAATTCAAGCAAATCAACAAGCTGTCAATAAAGTAGATCTAACCAACTCTCAAAATGTAACTTGTTTCTTTTCACATTCCCAATTAGATTTCTGATCCAAGGTCTCAACCAGAAATGACAGCTATTCGTTTGCTTCTATAGGTACTGCTTAACCTGCTAAGGTCCTCCAGCAGTTTGCTTTTTCTCCAGATGCCAGCATCTGCTATCTCTTGTGTCCTCAATTAGATTTTATCCGATTCCTTAAACAAGGGGCGGCACGGTAGTGTAGCGGTTAGTGCAATGCTTTACAGGACCAGTAATTGGGGTTCGATTCCCATCGCTGTCTGTAAGGAGTTTGTACGTTCTCCCGTGTCTGCGTGGGTTTCCTCCGGGTGCTCCCGTTCCCTCCCACATTCTAAAAAAGACATATGGGTAGGCTAATTTGGGGTTCAAAAAAAATAATAGGCGGTGTGGACTCGTTGGGCCGGAAGGGCCTGTTACCACGATGTAGACAAAATTTTTTAAAAAATAGAAGCTTGCTGTTTTTATCACCATTTAATTGTGAGGCGTATTTAACTGTGAAAACAAATGATTCCTTGAACAAAAAGTGAAAATGTGTGCAATATTGTCACAGTTTTGTACCCATCTAATCTCTAATGTACAAACACATTGAGTAAAAAGAGACAAATACATACTTCTCTTATTTAAGCATATACTTCAAAATATATTTAAGCATATATTTCAAAATATATTTCTCCACATCGTAAAATCAGAGAGAAATAATTCAAAAAACAGTAATATTTTTCCGCTTTTATCAACTATTAATGAGTAGTTCAGATTGCTGCCTTTTTATGTTCCATTGCCTCCAGGATGTGATTCATCTGAAACAAAATTCAACTAGAGTAATTCTTTGAGGTTGCAATGGTCTTTGAGCAAACTCCATATAATGAGAACACATTCCCTGCATGCTTTAGAGGAATGGCAACTGGATTTAAAAATACACTGAGCTATTCATTACAACAGGTAATATCCATTTTCTTAGGCTTGTTATTTTGATTTTTGTCAAATCACTCAAACTACCAAATCAGTTCTTGCATGCAGATTGTGTTTAAATAGCCTCAGGATATTATTGAAAAACATAAAAGACCCTGAACTGCATGTGACCAGCTGACCAAAAGGACATTTGTCTTTTGTTCATCCAATGAAAGATTAACATTGAACTTTTATTGCAGTGCCTTGGTATTTTACTTTATTCTATTAGATATTGCTGATATGTCAACCCATTGAATGTGTTGAAATAGTTTAAATTATTTCTCTAGCTTCACAGTGAACAGGTTAATTTCCAGGTGAGTATTTATTTCCTATATTCTCACACGTAACTGGAATGTTCATTGCCACTTTCAGAGCACTCTGACCAGATCGAAGCAAATTATTCTGATGCTGCTAACCTTAGTTCTGTAGTGCCACTTCATTTTTAAGTTGGAAAAGAAAATCTAGTTTAATTGCAGTGATTTCTAATTTATATTTTCAATGTATCTCAATGTTTCACAATCCAGTATTAGTGAATGATACAAATCAATACATATGCGGAGAAGATACACGTACTCCCTCTGTTCCACTCAACTCAGCATTCATTATTCTGCTTGACTTACCTTTATATATACATATATATATAAAAAAATAATTATATGGGCACTCAATTCCCATTTATTTAATTTGAGCTGGTTTTATTGTACCATGCGGATATTTTTATTTTAACTGCAATAAAGTTTAATGTCCTGCTTGGTAATCTTTCCACTGTGATCCAGAATTGGCAATTGTCTCTATAACTAATAACTTCAGTAAGGGATTATTATACTCTGTGGTGCTCAGTTCTGTCAGTGAAAAAGTATGCTAAAGAAGT
>JARFYF010000007.1:39960020-39971018 GCA_030265395.1 Rhina ancylostomus | reverse complement strand
TATGTCAAGATCTGAGTACAAGACCGAAAATCTCTTGTCCCAATCATTTGGAAGTTTGGTGAGACTGGTTCTGGAATATTGTGCATGAGTCTAGTCTCCTTATCTAAGAGACGATGTTCTTGTGGTAGAGGAAGTATAATAAAGTTTCACTAGATTGATTCCTGCTATGTCATGACTATTGTATGAGAAACTTTAAGCAGACTAAGCCTGTATTTTGAGCTGAGAGAATGAGAGATGATTTCAATGAAATATACAAGATTCTTGTGGGGGTTGACAGGATTGCTGTTTCCATCTGCTCCAATGTGTAAAACCAGGAGTCACAGTTACAAAACAAAGGGTTAGCCATGCAGAACTGAGATGAAAAGAAATCTCTTCAACCAGAGAGTGGTGTATCTTTGGAATTCACCACTCAAGTGGAGCTCTGGAGATCAGTAAACCTTCAGAAATTAAGGAAACCCGGTGATATGGGGTCTGCGCAGTAAATTGGTGCTGCATTCATGATCTTGTAGAATGTCTGAGTAGGCGCAAGTGGTCAAATAGCTGTCATTTGCTTTTATTTCTTATGTTCTTGTGTTCTTAGGGTGCAATGAAGAGTGGAAATGGTCTATCCTGGTGTAGTTGGTACCTGTTCTCTGGCTTGCTCTTCTCCCAGTTTTTTTTTCAAATTGTGAAAGACATGAGACAATTAAACCAGTGCCACAAGTGGTAACTTTCTCAATTCCAAATGAATGAAACTTGCAGAAGAGGACCTGAGGTTCTGAGATGCAGAAGTACTGATTCAATTTGATTTGCTAACACCTTGCCAGGTTTAATTTTGTAGCATTAGCCAAGATTTTACTGGGAAATTTTGGCAGTTTCCCACGTAACTGCTGACATTCCTCTGCATAATTTATTTAAGTAGTTTGATTCTCTTTTTTTATGGTTCTAACAACTTTTTGAATACTTCTGAATCCAAGGTCTTTGACAGAGTTGGCAGCCAGCTAACTTGGGTGTGTGGAATTTTTTAAATCAGGAATGAGTTTGTTTTGCGTCCTCTCCCCCCCCCGCCCCCCCCTCCCCGATCTCCCATTAGGTGATATAAAGGGTGGCTATTTGGCAGGGCTTTGTCACTATGGAGCTACCTTCACTCTGCATATTCTCACCAGGAAAATCAAATCGTAAGTTCAATCATTCTCATGTATCAGTAGCAGGGGAAAGCAGTTTGCCTCTGACTGCAAGTTCTCGGCCAATAAAGTCCTGACAACTGAAGTGATCTTGTGCATGATCAGACATAAAAAGTTCAAGATTTATTTAGTTGTAATTTCCTGTGTGATATTGTTTACTCATATTCAAATTTAGAAAGCTGTTAAAGAACAGCTTTCATACAGTTCAGGAGAAACTGTATGAAACAGAACATTGGATGTCATGCTGTCTTAAACGTTGTCCAAAAGCTTCAGCATAGTCCAATCCACAAGGTTAACTGCAATGTCTCAAAGCCAGATATTGGGATGAGGGTCTAGCAAGCTGCAGTCTAGGATATCATCAAGAAACTGATGGGGCAGAACAAATATAATGTTGCCCATGAAACTCTAAGCTGTGATAGGACAGTCACTGGCATGTCAAAGTCTGGTGTTATGTGCCTGCTTCAATCTGATGTCGCCCTGCAGAACGGCTGAACAAGCAAGTTTGATTCGCTTGAGTAAAGTGTCTGTGACCTGCCTCTGACCATAGTCCACCAAGCACACGTTATCTGGTAAAAATTAAATTTGCTGGAGCAAACTTCACCTTGACTGTTCTAGTTATAAGTTTTCCACATTAATTGTTAGCACTGCTTAATTGTTCTTTCCTGATCTTGCCTAATTTTGTGCTTGTTATTTGATTTTGCTTGTTAAATCCTTAAAACTGGGTTTCTCTGTTCTTGAATTGGCAGATCATTCAATTATCCATCATATTTTGCAGAGCACTTTGACTGGTTTATGGATTTCATGTGGTTTACTTGGGACAGCCTCATTGTGTCACCTTTTGTGTTGTACTGATGTGAGTGAAGGGAGGTAATAAAATAATTTTTGCACAAACACCTCTCAAAAGCAAAGGTTAACAAAAGTTCAACCATCTATTTTTGGGTTAGTTCATCAAATTCATTTTGGCACTTTCTTGTGTTATTCATGAGCTGGAATTCTGATGGAATTGGAACACCTTTTATCAAGCAGAAATACATTTTTCATTGGAATAGCTGTAGTGAACGTGTGTATTTCTGACAAACAACTTGACAGGTAAATAGACTGATCCTTGTCACATGGGACCCTGCAGGACCTTGTACAATATCTTGCTCTTTCTCAATTTTCTTAAATCTACATAATTAAAATCTGCAGTGACCCTGTATGCCATTCATATTTAATAAATAATTCTGAACCAGGTTGGGGAAAAAATGTTATGTTGAAAGCTAAGCTTTTATCAAATACATAGGTTGGAAAGTAGATTCCAAATGCCAAAGAAACATCAGTCTGTTAGAGGCAGAAAACTTTGAGAACAACCTGGGTGGAGATTTAGCAAAATATAATTCAGAGCTGACATATGAAGATATTTGGCATCTATGCACTTGTTTTCAACAGATGCAATGGGTTTTCCAGACCATATTTCTGATGTAACAAGCTGTACTTTTCCACATCTTTGTAAATGCTGAGCTGTTCCTTTTGAACATTTCCTTCATTTAACACCTATGATATTTCATAAGCATGATCTGTGTACCAACAAATATGATTGTTGTTAGCAGCCTGCAAAATTCTGCCTCTGATATTTTTGAAATATAATGTTGCTCACTGAGACCATGATCAGTAGCTATTCAGGAATCGGTTGAAGTTGTCCAAGTTAAGTCATTTTTATTTTCCTTTTTTTTAAAATTGCCTTTGACGATCATTTAGCTGCCTATGGTTCCAATGGTTCTATCTTTCTATCTTCACCACTCTCATCCGAAATAGTGCAAAACCATATTTGTATGCTGAAATATTTGAGCCGAAGTTGCACGGCTCCACATCTCTGGCTGAGTCTTGCAAGATGGAGCCACGAGGTTGAAGAAAGAGAGAGAACGCCACAGCTGGCAAAATTGAAGAGTCAGGAGAACAGTCTTGTCCCTGCAATTTTAGTGCAATATTTCCTGGTTTGCTTTTTCAGTTAACGTTGATACTAAATTCCCTGGAAGAAATTCAAAGTAATCACATATATTTATTTCTGGGTAAGGATTATGGGACAAAACCTGGCTCTGTAGCACCTGTCCCTTTGGTGTATGATGAGCATGTGCACATTTGTAGTGTGAGTTGTAGGAAAGGTAGTGGCATGTGAATTGTTCTCATACTCTGAAAGCGTACAGAGTAACCAGACTTGTACAATGTAGATTTGACATTACCACTTCCAACTTGGCCTTGATGATGCAGCTGTTGCATTGTGTTTAACTTGTATAGGGGAATCTAGCATTTAACAGCAGGAGGGAAACCCTGTTTTGTGCAGACATCAGTTATTTGAAGGTTACTTGCTGACACGTGAAAAGTTAGATGGAGTAGGTTGCTGTCTGTTGTTTCCAGACCTCATTACCAAGTGGGAAAACTCCAGGAAATGGTGTGGCAGAAGTAAGAATTGTGCCATCACTTGGTTGAAGGCCATTTGTACCCGATAATTCACCATATGCAGATCCCACCTCAGTGCTTGAAATATCAAATGAGCTGTGGCTTCATCTTCCCTCTCTTGCTGACCAAGCATTGCCAGGCCATGTTACCACCAGTGAGGATCTTAAACTAATTAATATTGGTAAAGAAAAAAATACTGGAAAAATCAATGGGTTTAACGAACAAATCCATCCCCTGGACCCATGGTAAAGGCAGAGCCCATGGAGCCATGGCATATGTTGCTAGATGCTAAAAGCGTTGGCTTTTCGAGCACCTCTGCCAATCCCAATAACCTGTGAACAAGTTCCATCTATCTGTAATTTTATCTGGTGTTAACGAAAAAAAAAATCAATCTCAGCTTTAAAACTAACAATCAACCATGTATCAAGGTGTTTAGTGAAGTGCACATGAAAGGTTGTAACATAAAATGAAGGCTAAAGGTTTGAAATTAAGATATATTAGTGTTGATAGAAGGCTGGCTCAAGGACAGAAGGCAGAGAAGGAATAAATGGCTGAGAGGCTGTTACTCAATGGTTGCCGCAGTATCGGTGAAAAGGCTGTAGCTATGACAGATGGTAGACATTTGGAACTCTCTACTGCAAATGACGATTGAAGCATGGTTGTTTGTTAATTTTAAATCTGTGATATATGAAGTTAGGTTACTGATCAGCCACGCTCTCGTTGAATACAGATAGAGCTTTAAGGGATTAAATAGTTTGCTCCTGTTTCTTGCACTGCTATGACTGCTATGATGATCTATGTGAGGAATCTATATACTGATTTAGATGTGAGGACTGAGTGTAATTTTGCAGGGTTGCTGATGAAGAAAGTGATCAATGAGGAGAATGCAAAAAATGGTCAAGGAATATTGACTGCTTAAGTACATGGATAAAAAAATGTCAGATGGAGTTCAGTGTGGGGAAGTGTAAGGTTATTTTGTCTGATTGTTAGATTATAATTGTAGAGTATTTTTTAAATGTTAGGAAGCAATTAACTGTTAATGTTCAAAGGGACGTTCAAAGATAGATACAGCAAGCAACTTGGAAGACATAAAATACATTAATCTTTATTTAAAGACTAAAGGAACCTGTATGAAATTGTATAACACTTTGATGCCAAGCCTGGAGTATAATGTTTGGTTTTGGTCTCTGTCGCCAAAGAAGGTTTTAATCACCTTAGAGGTGATTGACTAGAATTATTCCTGGAATGAGTGTGTTATCTAATGGGGAAAAATTAAGTTGAATTCATTGAAATATACTGTATGAGACCGAGGGGGCTTGCCAGATTAGATGCTGAGAGACTGATACTCTCACTTGAAGCATCCAGATCAAGAAGGCATAGTTTCAGGATAAGTGGTCAGCCAGTCAATCCAGGGAGAAGGACAATTTTCTTTCATTAAAGACTTGTGAATCTTTAAAATTCTCCACCTCAGGGACCCATGGTTGCTCACTCAGTACATTTAACACTGTGAAAATAGATTCAGGAGGGATTGTGATGGAAAGCAAAGTTTGTGTCAAGGATTAGACATGAGCCGTTAGACATGACAGAACAGGCTGAATGCATTGTACAGCCTATTTCTATTTCTGGAGCAGCAAGCAATCTGCTGGAAGAACTCAGTGGGTCGAACAGCATCTGTGGGAGGAAAGGAATTGTCGATGTTTCGGGTTGAAATCATGCAGTTTCTGTTTCTATTTAGTATGTTCTTTATGATGAAACAGGTTACACCTATCACCAAGAAATGAACAGTATCCAAATCTCAGCTGAAAAGTTGTAAGAATATCCACATCCACCAAAAGAAAGCCTTTCCTTCCATTGTCATCCATCATCATTCTCATTGTTGACTCTCCTGTGTAAGCACTGAGGGAACTTTTCATTATTTTACAAGAAATTGAACTGGACCAGCCACACTTAAGACTCATTGCAAGGTGTTCAGCCTGTTAAGCCACACTTAAGAGTGTGGCTTAACAGGCTGAACACCTCGCAATGAATTTCCAAACCCTTTCCACCATCAACAAATTCAAGTCAATAATGTGCTGGAATACTTTCCACTTGGCTGGGTGGGTGCAGTTCCAATGATACTCAGGAGGTTTTCCATCAACTTAGATAAAACAGACCATTAGACACATACCCCATCCGTTACTCTGAACATTCACTCCCTCTGCTACTGGTGCATTGCAGCTGCAGTGTGTACAATTTACAAGGTGCATTGCAGCAGTCCACAAAGACTAACTGGTCGCCTCCCAAACCTCTAGCTTCCACCACCTAGAGTGGAAAAGGCAACAGGCACACGAGAAACCACCACCTTCAAGTCAGATGTGTCAACCATATCAACTTTCCTTCATCACTAGGTGAACATTCAAACTCCATTCTTATTAGAATCATGGACATATCTTCTCATCACTAGGTGAACATTCTCAAACTCCTTACCTATTAGAACCATGGGCATATTTTCTCCACACAAATTGCAATGGGTTAAGAAGATAACTCACTGCGACCTTCTTGAAGGTAATTCAAAATAGGCAGTAAATTCTTGCTTTGCTGATAACGTCTGTATACTTTGAATGGATGTAGCAGTTAGTGTAACGCTATTACAGCACCAGTGACCCAGATTCAATTCCAGCCACTGTCTGTAAGGAGTTCATATGTTGTCCCTGTGTCTGTGGGAGTTTCCAAAGACGTACGGGTTAGGAAGTTGTGGGCATGCTATGTTGGCGCCTGAAGCATGTTGACACTTGTGGGCTACCACCAGAATACTAAAGATGTGTTTCACTATGTGTTTCGATGTATATCTGACTAATAAAGATATCATATCTTATGTAAAATACATTGGGTAATTAATTCTAACTGAATATTGTGGTTTGCTATGCCAATCTGTATTCTTGTTGATTACCAGGGTCAGATTATTTATAGAATATGTATGTGTGTGTGTATATAATATGTATATCTAGCCAATTTATTACACAGTAAAATATTGCTGCTTTAAACAGTCCACTTAAAAGATAAAGTAAAATAATGACAATCTCATTTAAGCCCACCTGCTAATCCTGTGTGAAGTTTGCAGTCTTATCATCTTGTCATTAACCAACAAATGCCTCATTATCATTTTATGTCAGTTACTCCTGTGCCCTTGATAAATGAATGTGCCCTGTTTGCTCATCCGCTGTGTTACACAGTCCAATTCACAGTATGATGCTTAGATCTCATTATTCATTAATGACCAACAGAAAGCTTGATGTACCTTTTGATGTGTGCTGTTTTATGATGAGATTGAACTTGCATAAATATATAAAGAAATAGCTTTATTATCACCTACGTCAGTGATCTAAGACTAATTCTACAATGATTAATGTAGCCTTGAAAATTATAACACACACAAAACAGCAGGACCATGATGGGGACATGACCTTTTTTTGGAATTGACAGCCTAAAGTTATGCTGACAAAAGTCAGAGAAGTTAACATGCTTTCTATAAATATGAAGAAAATTCAAAGAATCTTATGCAAATACATAATAACTTATACATTGGATGTACTGGTCCAGAAATTTCATTATTTAGTGCACAATGCAACAGAATTCCTTCTGAATCCTCATTGCTACATTTGATCCAATATTTTGTGCGTAACTGCATTAGCTCTCCTTGCACTGGAGAACCTAGGAGAGAATGTGCAAGGAGGCTGCTGGACAATAATGCCAGTCAGTAAGGTTGTTGCCACTTGTGTGATTTTACTTTCAACTCCACATACACGATGGTCATTTTCACATGGAATGGGCCATAGCCAGTTTAAAGGCCTTGTCTTTACCATCTTGCTGCTGCCAAGTAGGGCAGTGAAAATTCTCTGAGGATAGGTTAATCTTCAGGTAATTAGCTTGATTATCCCCTGTGCCACCTCTGTGAATGGCCTTCCTTTCCTACCTTGAGGTTAAGGACGACTTGCTTGCTCTCCATTTCTGTGGATACTGAAATGGTGATGAGACTAATGTGGGACCTGTAGACATGACTACAGGTATGGTAGGTGGTATTTGACAGGATGGATGTCAACTTTGTGATGCGGTGCACCCCTTCTGCCACTTATGATGGGCTACTCCTGACAAATCAACTCGGGGGTTCTCCCGAAAGAGCTTTCCCCATTTGGAGTGGTCATGGTCCAGGATTTCCTGTGACTTATTGAGGTTGTTGCACTTTTTCAGGAAGCCTTTGAGAACATTCTTGAATCTCTTCCTCTGACAAACTGGTAATCTCTTGCTGTAACAGAACTTGGAATGGAGTGTCTGTTTCAGGAGTCTGGAGTCCATTTGGCCTGCCCAAGGGAGCTGCCTGAGTGTAACTAGGGGAATACATCAGGGAATGTTGGCCTGGGAGAGGATGATGACTTTGGTTCACTTCTTCTATAGATTTGGAACATTTTGCAAAGGTGGTGCTTTTCCTACCTCTCTGGTGTCTTGAGGTACCTGCTGCAGGTAGTCCATGATCCAAGCACGCTGGAGAGCAGGTATCACTACTGCACAGTGCATGAACATTGCATACCCAGCACCTTTGATCTTTCTCTTCCTTCCCAACCTCAGATCTTCTCCCCAAAAACCCCAAACTTCAATACTAATTCCCTTAATTTTTACTTAAAATTTTCTCACCAATCATTTCTTTTCCCTCCTTGCACTTTTCCAACAGTGTTCTGTTTGCTGGGGAGAGGCCTTGTGCATGCAAGGCCCCAGATTTTGTTCTTCTGGATACAAAGCTTTGTAGAATATGGTCATTTGCATCAAATTGCAACCATAGGTTTATGGATGTAGGATATCTTTAAGAAATGATTGCGTCAAAGTTGATTTTATTGTCATATGCACAAGTACAGGTATGCAAAGCTACAATGAAGAACTTACTTGCAACAACATCACAGGCACTTAGCTTCATATAAGCAGCGTTCACAGGACAAAATATAAACACAATTTTTTACAAGAAATAACACAAACAAAATAAAAGTCAATTTAATTGTAAAATGATCACAGTGGTCACAATGTTGCTAAACTGTTGTGATTAGGGTTGTGCAGGTTGATTTAAGAACCAAATATATGACACTGATTCATTGTCCCATTCATTTAGTACAGTTCATTGAGAGTTCCTTCCTTCAGTAAAGAATGTTCTATATTTGCTTTATCAGTCTAATTGCCTATGTTTGCAGCAACATAAAAAGTGCATAGACATTGCACACATGTTGAAGAATTTCCAGGCCATTGCCTCCTTACTGATATTGCATGAAGGTTGCTATGGGAAAGTATATTTTGCTTTTCATTGCCAATATGGATTCACAGTTTTAAATTTGTTTTGATTGGCTGCAGTATCAGAACTTGAATGTGTATGGATCTGTGAATGCTTTAGTAAGGAAAGTAAAAAGTGTTATTCAACACCTGTGAAGATTTCTTCTGTTCACCATTCATGATAAATTCTGAAAACTTTGTTCTCCATTTGATTTGTGACTTAACCAGAAGTAACAAGGCTGAAATACATTTGTAGGAATAGGTTTAAATGCAGCAACAAAGAACATTTTGTGAGCAAAGAGACAGGTGATTGGAGAATACATTTTGGGAACTCACTCAGTGTCCTCTCAGTTAAAGCCCTTCCTTGCTTGATCACCTCTGGATTTTCGGGATCCACTGCAGGTGGAGGCTGCATGAAATCATCAACAGCACAACTGAAATCTGCAGCACAGGGTTCACATAATTTTTGTGTACTTCTTTCTTTGAATGAAGGGCTAACGGCTGTTACCTCACTTCAAGCAGCAAAATCCAGGTCAGCGTGGTGCAGGCACAATTCCAGATTTTGGAGAAAATCTAGGATGTGCACAAAAGTAACCTGGGATTACTTGATACTGTCTCTTTGTTCTCTGTGCAAGGCTCCCCACCCTGTGGCTTGCATCATTCTTCAATACACACTTGGATCAAACAAGAAAGCAGTTGCAACCTGATATCACACTGCTTTAATTATTGCTCATTTCTGCTGAATTCAATATTTGAAGCAGACTCTTATCTAACTATATCATTATTCAGAAAATGGAAAGGATTCCTTGAAGCTGTTTTCCCTAACAGGAAACAAATTGGTATGATCTGGGTGTGCTCAAAATCAAGTATACTTGTCATTTATAAAAGAGTCCAAAACACATTTAATGATAAAGATATGATGTTTTATAATAAAAGTGAATAAATTGCAAATTTTTATGTTTGAGACAATTACTTCTTTCAATAAATTCACAGCAGTGAAGAAACACAAACTCTTGGAGCCTTATGATCTCTTGTTCAATCTAAATTATAATCACAATTAGCTGGAATTGGGTGCATTCTGCAGCATTCATTAAATCATTTTTGTAATCTTAACCACTTGTGATGGGTGGTATCTTTTGTAGCAGATTCCACTGCCATCATGAGTGAAAATAGAGATTGGGCTAATTGGCTGGTTTCTGCACAACTTCTGGTGAAACAGTGGAAGTGGAGCAAAAGATGTGAGGAAATTCTGAGCCTATGAATTAGGTTCAAAAACTTGTCCAAAGAAACGTTAGAAAATTGAAAAAAAAGTTGAGTTATCCAGATAGTAAAACTTCCAGAAGATACTTGTGTTTAAAAAAAATTCTTCTGAAAGTATTAGTCTCTCAACAACTCAATATTGTACAATTTTCTAACTTTTCTTTGTATAATCTTTGAGACCTGGAGGATAAATTTGTTTACATTACTCAAATGTCAGGCTCTGCAGGAAGGTCTCCAGCTTGCAATTGCAGTGAAGCATGATAATTAGAATCAGTTGGACTGCAATTGGAGTTTTGAAGATTGCTTTCTGCATTCAGTTTAAAATTGTGAAGTCCTGTTGTGTATTACACACAGATCTTTACTTTCCTATTAACAATTTCATCTGAAAGAAACACAACTTTTCCCTAATAACAATCAAAAGTAAAAGTAGAATAGGATAAATTGTTTGTGGACTGGATCTAATTTACAGCTATCTCTGCAGTGTCAGTTGAAGAACAGCCAAGGCAAAATGTGATTTTCTTGCTGGGGTCATAAGGCATTCTGGAATCAATAGCTTGACCCAACATCAATTTGCTTAAGAGCAGTTAGTTCTATTTTCGACACAAAATTATAACACATTTTGTTAAAGTGGTGGTTATCATCGCTCATAAAGGTAGCAGATTGTTTTTGATTTCTCATCTAACAAGAAGCTCTTGTTTTACCATACTATTGATCAAAAACATCACCATGAAATAGCTAGATAATAGAATAAAGATTAATGCTGGTCACATGTCAACAATTTTGTCCTCATTGGTGGTTTTAAAGTTTGTCCCAATATCTTCTGCTACCAATACATCTGATCAAAAGAGAA
>JARFYF010000007.1:39949525-39959920 GCA_030265395.1 Rhina ancylostomus | reverse complement strand
AGAATTGCCAGGTTCAAATACTTAAGTGGATGGAAGTTAATTTTGGGAATTCAGAGCACAAACTGTGCAGCCTTCCGTTCAGCCCCCAGACACCTGTGATGTGCCAGTGGACTTCTCGTGGAATCAGCACAGACTTCTTATAGTTTCTAGCTCTTTGGCTGGGAAATTTTCCCATTGAATCTATGCCAACTTAACCGAATGAACATACATCAGGGCTGTTGAAATGAATGGGAAGAAGTGGCTGATAAACAACACAAAATAAACTGTTTTGTTTGATTGAGTTCAATTGCTTTAAACATTAGTTTGAAGTGTGTGTGTGTGTGTGTGTTGTTTAGTATCTTAAATTTTAAAAAAATTTAGTTTTTATTCAATAGATCCCGAGTGTTTTAGAATGTTTGTGAATGTCAAAGGCATTCACAAACATTCACTCACCGGGACAAATTTGACAGCCAGTGAGCTGACAGGAGGGATTTCCCCACTAAGTGTGAGCTGGCCACTTGGTGACCAGTAAATCCCCATGCTACATTGGGCCTGTTTCATCAGTTGGGAGCTGGCGTCTCAGAGGGTGACTGTGCTGTGGACCTTGCTGGAAGAATTGCTGTAGTCCAAGGACAGGTAATCAGGAAGCTCAAGCAAGGACAAGAGAGCAGAATTTCAGCTCATTTGTTTCCAACCGCTGTTGGAAGCATCTGTTGAAAATACTTCCTTACCTGTTACCATGGCAAATACCATGGAGGTGCTGTTTTCCCACAACCTGACCTTTTTAGCTGTTACAGCATTTTAGATATTCAATTGCACCATGGATCTGTTTCCTCTTCTCATTTGTCCCTTTTAATGATTACAAAATTGTACCACAGCTACATGTTACACCATTCACTTATCAATGGCACAGTATAATTCCAAATTCACATTGCACTCTGACCCTGAGAGGTCAACTGACACCATTTTGCTTCGATTCATCTAGTGGTAGAACTCCAGCCCAGTTCAGTGGAATATTTAATGATGCCCTTTTTTTTCGGTAACTTCAGTGTTGGAAGTGAAAGACCTCTAATGGGAACAGGGATCTGTGCATCTCTGGGAGAGTGTCTGTTATTGGCTTTGACCTCTTTGTGAACTGCGGCACTGTGTGAATAGGCTGTAACTCTGGTTTGCCTGCACACATCACCATCTCTCACAACACCAGTCTAACAGGTTTCTCAGCCTATGTTTAAGATTTTGCAACTGATTTGCAGATTCTCTTGTGTTATTAATGTTGGATGTATTGTCATTCATTCTGTTTCTGCTCTGATTTCACATTTTCTAAGTCCAGTTCCACTTTGCCACAAAATACAATGAGACTACATCACAGCCCTTCAAACTACAGGTATTGTAAACTCTTACAAACTGCTGCACAATGCTAATGTAATTAAGAAAGTTAAATTACTAGAGGAAAACTTGGTTAAAAATAAAGTGATTGAACATAACAAAATTGTATCTGAGCTGACCATCTGAAACAATAAAATGATTATTTTTCTGTATAGCTCTTCAAATAGCACCAGTATCAATATAATTTAATTGTAGGTGTCAGAAATGTTCTTTATCTTGTTACAAAAACATACCATTAACCACTGCAAAAGAGTTTTCATCTTGTTTTTCATTCAGACTGCTGGTTTCTGATGAAACTTATTTTGATGAATGGCATTTAAAATAACCATAAAAATAATATATTTCTAGTAATGTGAAATATAAACACAGGGAAAGAGCCTTGAGAATATTGAAGTTCAAAAGTTTGAAAAGTATTCTTTCAACTGGCCAAGATCTACTGTAGGATTGCACATAATGATGCTTTGTGTATTCTCTGGCAGTAGTAGATCTGGTGCTACAACAGAGCAGAAAACTTGGGACAGGTTTGCAGAATGTTAAAGCTAGCACCACATCACTAAGACTGTGTTTTGTAAAGAAAAAAATTAGAGACTTCAGACATTTACCATGAAAAATGCAGAACACAAAACCAGTAATGAGCTTTTTGGAAAGCTTTCCAATAACTGCTAGCAGTATTATTTTTCATATAATAGAAAACTGCTGAAGTTTTACTGAGGGTACTGCATGGATTCTGCCATGAGTGTCGACTTGCTGAATTCATCTCTTAGTATCTCTCCTACATCATGTGTTCTTCCCCTACGCTTCCCATCCCAAAAACCAAATTCCTTCTTTTCCATGATTTTTCCCTTTTTCTCCCTGTCCCCTTTCATAAATATCTGAAACAGGCCCCTAATCTAATAGGTCTCCAGCCTATTAATCAGACTGCCTATTGACTTGGGCCCTTGAAAGAACCCTGGGTTCCAATTCTGCTGGGTATTCAGGACACCTCTGAAGGTTTCCTGACCACACAACAGCCTTTGCCTCTCTACATCTCATTCTTCCCTTCAGTTGCTTTTTAAAAACTATTCTTTAACCAAAAGTTTCATTGTTCAGTTTAACACTTCTTTGCAGCTTTCCACATCAAATCTTGATTTCCAGCACCTTGTTCCATTAGAGGTGCCTTTTACATTGTTGTCATCGTTATTGTCGAAACACCTGATCGTGAAAAAATGACTATCAAATGCACACTTCCATTTATTCCTTGTCTCTTCCATTCATCCTTCCATTCTCTAACTGAATACAAAATCTAAGCATCTGTTCGTCTTCATTTCTGGAGCCATCCTTGGTCAGTTTCAGGCTTCTGATAAATTGAAATTGCATGCATATGATTCCAACAAGACATTTAGATAAGTCAGAAGGAGGAAGAAAGAAAATAAGGTCTGTAAGCCAGGCAGAAGATAAGAAGCTTGCAGGTCAGGAGTGAACATGTTGGAGTAAGTTTTGGAAATAAATTTCTCTAACCAATGTATTCACTGCATGTGACATGTAACCTGTGAATAATGATAATGCTGCTGCTTGTGGTTGAATTTGTATAGCTTTAAGTTATCAGATTCTTATGCACATGTAATCTCACCATTTCAACAAAGGATAGGGAGAGATTGGGGTTGGAACATGCTCGAAGCATTCAGAAACCAGGCAGTATCTAAGGTATGAGAAACAGGTTAAAGTTTCAGATTGAAGATCCTTCATCAGAACTCTGTTTCCCATTCTACAGATGTGGTCTGACTACTGACCCTTTCGAGCACTTCTGTTTTTATTTCAGATTTCGTTTTTTTTAAATTTCATCAGTAGTAGGAAATGTCCCACTGATGTCAAGTTATTTGAGGATAACAGGACACAGGAACAAATGAAAGGATTAGGCATACTCGACATGCATTTAATAAACGGAAGTCGTGATTGAAAAATATCAGAGTTTTTTGAGGTTATAACTAGCAGATTAATAAGGGAAAACCAGGTGTAGGGAATTTGGATTTTCAGATTTCCAATAAAATGTCATACAAGAGGTTTTTAAACAAAATAAGAGCACATGGCATGGAGCTAATAGATTTGTGTGGATTCAGGACAGAAGACAGAGTGGGAATCTAGGCATTGGGACAGGTTTGGGAACCTATGACTAATGGGTGCCACAGATTTTTGCCAATGACTTGGATGAGGGGAACAAATGTAATTTATCCAAGTTGGCTGATAATACAAAGTTAGAATGCAGAGTGAGTTGTGTATAAGATGCAAGAAGGGGCTTCAAGGGGAAAGAAACATGTGAAATGAAGGGGCAAGGACATGGCTAATGAATATAATGTGAAAAAAATGAAGTAATTCATTCTGATAGGGAAAAAAGCAGAACTGCAGAGTATTTTTTTCATGGTAAGTGTCGGTGCTTAGAAGGCTTTGGGTGTTTCTTGTACATAAATCGCTGAAAGTTAAGATAGAAGCAAAGCAAACAATTACAGAGGCAAATGGTATGTTAACTTTTATTGCAAGTGGATTTCAGCATACCTCACTGCGGTTATAGAGTACCCCAACAAGACTACACCTGGAACATTGTGTACAAGTCCGGTTTCCCTAACTAGGGAAGGATATATTTGTACGGAGGAGTACAAAATAAGTTCATTAGATTGGCTCCTGGCATGGAGGGCCAGGGTACAAGGATAGTGTTATGGAGAGAGATTAGGCTATCTGGGTCCGTGCTTTTTATAATTTAGAAGAATATAAAATGGTTTCATTGAGATGTATAACCTTCTGACAGGACTCATGGTAGCTGTAGGGATGATGTTTGCACTGGGGTGTCAAGAATCAGGGATAACAATCCCAAAATAAAGAGTTGGACATCCAAAGTAGCAATGAGAAATTTCTTCACCCATAAATCTTAGGAATCCCCTCCATAAGAGAGCTGTGGATGTTCAACTGTTGAGTATATTCAAGACCGAGTTTGATAGATTTTTGTATGTTCAGGAAATCAAGGGATATGGGATTAATGCAGGAAAGGGGCACTGAGGTAAAAGATCAGCCAGGATCTTATTGTATGGTGGAACAGGTGGAAAGGTTCAATGATCTATTCTTGCTACTGTTTCTTTCATTTATATTCTCATGTTATTAATGGATTTAGTGCTTTATAATTGCAAGAGAGGAAGAATTAGAATAGTTTTATCTCTTTGCATTCTTCTGGCTGTTTTTATATAATTTATTCTATTTTGCCACTAATGCAGAAGGTTTAAGTTATAATCTTTTAATTATCAAAATTATTGTAATAATGAAGGAATTATTTCATTGCTATCTAATCAGCATGAAGTTAAGGATTCATTTCCTAATTTCTCAACAGTCTTTCTGATGAAGCAGTAGCTTATTCAGAAGTGTCATTGAGTAAAGGATGATCATTTATTTTTGAATAAAAATCTAAGGCTTTCATTTGTCCCTTTACCTCCTGGAGCTGAAAGTGCACAAGGGCACTCTCCAGATGACAGTGGGAGAATGTAATATGTGTTGTGGTACTGCATGTATCAGATCAGCAGCTAGTGATTGAATTCTTATGTATGTCAAGTGGCTGATTTCAGTGGGATTGCACAAATAATATGAATGGCACAATGATGCCTGTCTTTCTGCCTTTCCTCATCCACTGTAGTCCCTCCACCTGCCCCCCTCCAAGTTTGAAGACCTCCCTCCATTTACCTTTTTAGCCACTGACTAAATTCTACAAATCATTTCACAGTTTTTGCTTCTTTTCATAATTCTTACTACCCTCACCGAATGCAACTCGCACTCTGCCCAGACTTTTCTTCTCTTTATAGTGGCTGAGCTCTGAGGCTCAATCCAAGGTCCTGCTCTTCCCGTTAAATTATGATCTTGGTAACATCATCATCTTCAGGCATGAAGCAAATCTCCAGTACTCCAGCATCTGACAGAGTACAGTTTGATACATTTTACAAGTTCTTATTCAAAAATGCCAACAGCTAAGAAAATACTAAATTTGTCTTGCAGGTAATTGTTTATTTAGTGTTCTTTGCCCTGCATTTGCTTTGTTTTTTTTCCAATGTGTATATACTGTACACACCAGTAGCTTTGAGAGATACTGCTTAAATAGATAATTTCACTTCTGTTCCTCATGTCACTGATTATGCTGAATGATAAGTACTTTATTATACTATATTGCAATGCAGTCCATTCAAACAATAGAAAAAGAAGAATTTAAAAAAGCTAATTTTCACCTTGGTTTTCAATAGCTGCAAGCTGAACCAGTAATATTTACAATCCTATTTTGACAAATTTAAATGGATTAATATTTTAATGGGGAGTTCATTTTGAATTAAATCCTGATGTCAGAGGGTGTGTGTAAAAAAAGCCTAATGCATTCTTTTATCTAAACCCACTTTTAAAAGTATTTCATACACAGAATATGTCTGGGAACAATGGTCCACAATAGCTTCATTGAATGTTCAATTGAAGTTTCAAGTGGAACTGACCATTAAAGACACCACATTTATGCTCCTGGTGGAGTCACACCACTGATTGGCAGTTCAAGAAATTGCGCAAGAGTGATGACCAAAGACAAGTCCATTTAGGATCTTGCAACTCATTTGTTTCCTGTTTAATGGTTAGAGGGCCAATAATGTTAATAAGCAGAAAAACTCAGTCAAGAGGACATGGGTGGCACGGTGTTAGAGAAGCTATGGTTTGGGAGGTACTGGACAGTGTCAGGATGACATTCATGTTTAAGTGCCTACGCAATATTGGAGGTGGCAGTGGAAATGAACAGCACACTGCAGAGATTAAACTGGTCTCACTGTCCATTCATTTCATGTAAGCTGTTGCTTTCTTTTGCTTCATAGTGATGGAACCAAAATGGTTACAATGCTGAAATTATACATGGGGTTAAAATTGAGAGGCCACTGTGAATTTATGTAAAGTACTTATTGCATGTGTGAGCTTGGTAATAGTAATATTAACAAACTGGCCTATTGTAAATTCAAGTCTTGCACAGTGTCATTTACTTCTGTGCTGCCCAGATTAAGAGACGTTAACTGGAACTTATTATGAATCTATTTTCTTACTAGGCTTGGCAAGGGCAGTTACTTCAAAATGAAAATTCCACTTGGTATCTCATATATATCTCATTCTCTGGCACTTGCTACAGGCCAGATTTAATCTGACAGAGGAAGTCAGGTGTGACAGTGAGAACAGATCGCAGGGTGGAAGCAAAGATGGAAGTATTAAATCAGACCTCCATTTCCATCTCTTTTACTGCAGCTTGACCTGCAAATAGCATCAGCTTTTATCATAAGTAAATATTTACTTGTATTTCCATCTGCAAAAATAATTTATCTCCATCCAATGACAAGCAGTTAATGGCCTAGAAATTACTTCAAATTGTGCAATATTTTTATTTGTTACATGAAAGAATTTTACTGGATCAAGTACATACTTTGTACATGCATAGTGCCCTCCAATAGTTGATGTATGACATGCAAATACAAATAGAGAGGCCACTGGGTGCAGCTGCACCAGCTGAGCTGCAATCATACATTGTGACATAAATCTATGTGTGCATTGCTTTAATCTCCCTGAAAGGTGACGATATTCACAATTTGATTCAAAACAATAATCTGAGTGTATTTGTGATTGGAATACCTGTGGTTTTATCAGTGCACATTGATTTGGTATACTAAATATGAAATCAATTTTTGCATAATGGTGAATGCATTAAATTCCTTAATATCACGAGGTCACTAAACGTTTGTTTCTTCGACAGGACTTGTCTTTCTGAGACTGCCCTTTATTGCTTGATGCCCATGCATCATCCTCACTACTCCTCTCCTCTCTTTCCATGGACATTGAGAAAAGAACTTCCCCACTGGCATTGAGTTACACTTCCCAGTTATCTAAGTGAAACAACATATTGTTCACTGTTTAGCCGTCAAGGAAAATAATATTGATTAAGTGTGTCAGTCATTGATTGTGCAGGACCTTACTTGCAATCTTGCTTGAAATATTAAATGTGACTCATTTTTAAATTCTCTCTGTGGAAAAATGTTCAGAATACCTGAAACTTAAGAATCTTTACCTTTATGATATTGAAACATGGTTTCAATAATGGCCAGAAGTAATGGAACTAAAATGGTTTTTGAAAATGCAACAGTGTTCCTGCATTCCTGCAGTTTCTTACAGCTTCCTGTTCTTCTGACCAATAAAGACCATGGTACTCATTTTACCTACTTGAGAGAAAAGTTTAAAAAAAGATTTTTCATTGCAAAGATTTGAAACCAACATTCACTGTTCCTCTAGATTCAACCACGAGCTATTGATTATTCAAGGAAATATGCAAAAGCATATTTTTGCCAACTATTAAAGAAATAATTACAATTGATTGGGATGAAGCCATCTCATTAAGATCCAAGTGCCTCTTGAACAGTAGCCCATTTGTGATGGCTGATTGCAATGAAGAGAAGAAGCCACATGCTTGCTCTGATTAAGGTGATTATCCATCACAGATATTCCAGTGTTGCAGATGGTGAGTTGAGGCAATGTTTAATCTTTAGATGATGCAAGGTTAGAATCCAAGGATCACTTGAACCCCAGGTGGATGATACATTTCAGTTCACATTTTTAAAGTTGTACTCCAGTATAATTTTAGCTAACTGCAGGAAACATTTCTGCTTTCGGCTGTTCCTTGGGGAGTGAGTAGAAATAGTGGGTTGATATGATGGGATAATGGGATAAAGTACTAATGGGATTAGATGGGCAGAAATATTAGGGGTAATCAATTAGGCCAATGGATAACGGGAATAAAGGAAAAGGTAAAGTTAAGAGGTGGGAAAGAAGCAAAATGACATGGGGAAGTATTAAATGTTCATCATTAAGGTCTGCATTCTGCATAGAAATCTTAGCCCAAAAGTAGCATGCAGCCATTGATGGCTGCTTTGCTCAACACACTACACAAACAACTCTAGAGAAAGAAATAGAGTAGCAAATATACATGAGGAGAGAGAAGCAAAAGCCAGATAGTTAGAAGCCAAAGGGAGTAACCCAAACACATTTTTCAGGCTGTGAGAAAATAGTGATTATTTGATTTTACCATGGGAAATGGTTTACCTTCCTGTATGGACCTTCTTGCATTTTTGTATTGATTTTTCCACTATAAATTTCTTTGTCCAGATTCATATTGGAGGCTGTTTTGTAACCTTGACATCTTTCCCTTTGGTGACTCTGTGCAATTTAACATCTCAGCTCCTGTGGCCTGAACAAGGAGAAATGAATTATGCTTCTGTTTTCCAAATTATTAAAACATATTTTGCTCAATCATCATGTGATCACAAAAATGAGTAATCACAGAACATTTTCAATTCTTAAATATGCTTTAAGTCATGGATGGCCTGAACTTTCTGATGATGCTGACTTCAAGGAAAGCTGTCCGTAAAGTTGGAGCAATCTCTGGTGTAGACTTCCCTATCTTGATGCCAGTTACAAGAAATCTCTGAAATCCAGCATTAAATATATCACCAAGTTAGCTGAGCAACCAATCACACTGAAGAATTCTTGGGCTGTCAGTCAGGAGATAAAAAGCATTTTCATCTGGTTTAAGCATTTTAGAGAATGTGAAATGAAGACTGGAACACAAAGCATGAGACTAAGGTCAAAACTGAAATATCCTCAACTTCCTAAAATTGAAAACTCTTAATCTATTATATTTTGAAATGTTAAAATAGTGCATTACAATCAAAATATGTAAAAATTGTTTTGATTAGAGCCAGGAGATTGATGTGTGTGCACTGCGAGTTCTAAGCTAGTACGTTTCAAAGATTCCCCAATTTTGGCAGCGGATTTGCTGCAGAAAAAAATGTTCATCCTCTCATTTTTATCATTTAAAAAAATACCTGGTGACTGTTCTTGGACAAAAACACAATTTAAGTCTTTGGGAAACCAAAAAACACCAAACTAAATTCTGGTTGTGATTTGAACTTCTTAGCCAAGTATTGTATCTGGCTGGCAATAAAGTAACAAAAGTAATGTCCAAGTTAATGTTAGAAACCTACACAGGCACTAATGTTACTTGTTTGCATCTTTGCACTTCTGACCTCACTCGCAGTTTGAAAGCTAATGTAACAGCATTGGTATTAATAGCTAATTTTTAAAAAAACATGAAGGTGTGAACTTGAACTGTGATAGTTCCGTTCTGAGTGGTTTCTTCCACTCTGCTGCAGAGCTGAAGTGGTGCAAAATACTCAATAGTTAATGAGCAGTGATGACTAGAAAGTGTGTACTTGACAGTCTCAGCATTTGCACTGCAATGAGTGATAATCCAGGAAAAAGCCTAATGAAATTTTTAAACCTGATTCCTAATCTGAAACATCTAGATCATTTTCATGTTATGTTTTTCAAATAAAAATAATATATTTTAAGATGTGGATAACAATGTTAAAATCTCATCTCGTTGCCCATCTGCCCGTGTCCTGAGACTTTGCGGTGATTGCTTATGCAACCTATGGGTTGAATGATGAGGAAAGAATGTTCATCTTGAGGTGATGCATGTTGAGGAGAAGTTGCTGATGATGATCCTGCATCTTTGCTGATTTTTGTCTTTCTCAATGCTGGAGGCAGTCGAGGAATTGTGCTGTGTTATTGTCATTCCTGAAATACACTTAGGAAGTTGCATTCTGTGGGGTCATAAAGTCACAGTGATCTTGAGAGAGAAAACAAAAAACAAGCTTCTGCAGGAACTCAATGCATCAGGCAGCATCTGTGGAGGCAAAGGGATAGCTGACGTTTCAGGTCGAGACTCTGCATCAGGACTTAATTTCAGGACTTAAAGCTAACAGTAGCTTGATTTTTGCTTTAGATTCCAGCATCTGTAGTCTCTTGTGTCTCCATGGGAGAGATAGGCACTGATAAATAAATTGTGTCATCCTGGATGGCATTGAGCATCTTATAGCAAGGTAGAGAAGAGAGAAATCTGAGTAATTTATTTAATAGGTAACATTATTCAAAGGCCTGGAGAGCACAAATATC
>JARFYF010000007.1:39919216-39932357 GCA_030265395.1 Rhina ancylostomus | reverse complement strand
TTTTCTTCTATTTCCCTTCTTAAACAAAGGAACAAGATTGGCTATTCTCCAGTCCTCTGCAACCTCGCCTGTTACTGAAGAAGATACAAAGATAAGGCTGCAGCAATCTCCTCTCTTCCTTCTCTCAATAACCTGGGATAGATCCCATCAGACCTTTGGGACTTGTCTAACATTCTTCAAGAACCCGAACACCTCCTCCTTCTTGATATCAGCATGCTCTACAGTACTAACAGTTCTCCAATTTACCTGATGATCACTGTTCCCAAAATGTCTCCCCCACTGAAGCTCTGATCACCTGGCCAGGTTTATTTCCCAATACAAGATCTAGTACAGCCCCTTCACTGGTTGGATTACCTATATACTGTTACAAGAAACCCTCCTGGATGCACCTAACAAAATCTGTGCCATTTAAGCCTCTGGCACCAAATTAGCAGAAGAAGATTTTTAAAAGCAGAGATTAAGCGATGTCATAATATATTCACCAGTTTTTTTTTCTGTCCCACCAAGGTATGCACATCAATATGCTAAGAAAAGTTGCAATAGTTGAACTGAAGGAGACTTATTCTAACAGTTGCATTGACTGTACATTTACAGACAAAATGAGAACAGCTTTATGATTATATTCAGCATATTGTGCCTTGTTTTACTGAGTGCTTCAGTTTATCAAGGAGACAGAAGAAGCATGTTTTTGAAAGGAATGCTTTTTCCATCTCTGAGATAAATGAATGAAACACATGGTAAACAAGACTTTGGATTCACATGGGAGATTTTACAGATACTTTGTCAAGACTTCACCAACACTTTGTCAATATTTTTCCCCTTGAAGTATTTGCAGGATTTTACCTAAAAAGATTGACATATGCTATTGTTGCATCCCAGGATTACATTCTAGTCTAGTTTAATTTTGGGTTTTACTTACACATCCTACAAAGTAAGTAGTAAAGATAGTTTATAGGAGTGACCAGTAGCCCTGAAAAAATATTTCACAGCAAATCCCAAAATTTGCAATAACTGGCCTTCCTGCCGACAAAATATTAGTTCTGCCAAAAAGCATCCATCCAGTGTATGAATCTGTCTCTTCCCTTTTATGTCCTGAAAGACCAAATGGTATTTCCAACATTCTCTTTTTTTAAAATTTCTGCTGTGTAGCATTTACTGTTTGTTCTTCTGGATCAAATTTTCTGCTTGTGAATCTCTTTACTTGATCTTCCCTTGTTTATCCTAGGCTGACTTGCCTGGGGCAGAATTGCCTCATTGAGATTGTGATAGAGCAGCAGCTTCATCTGTGTAACTCCAGGTTTAAATGTGCCAGGTTAATTGATTAAGAATTTCTAACAATATCGTTTAGAATTCAAAGGAATATTTTTTCCTTAATCAGATAATAAGGAGCTTTCAAAGTGAATGAGAGCTGAGATACAGTGACCATGTTTTGGATGAGATGCCATTTTGATAACAGAGCAGAATCATGCATTAGGCGTAGTTACCCGGAGGGGCATTAAGGTGATGACTGGCAATTAAATTGCCTGCACGATGCTGCATTTGTTGGATGAATTTTCAATTGACAACTTCTTAACGCAAGAGACTGCAGATGCTGGAATCTGGAGCATCAGACAAAATGCTGGAGAAAGTCAGCAGGTCAGGCAGCATCTGTGGAGGGAAATGGACAGTCGATGTTTCGAGTCGAGACCAGAGTCCGGATGAAAATACAAATGCTGCCTGATCTGCTGTGTTCCTCCAGCATTTTCTTTTTATGACCAGCTAAATATCAGTAAACTGTTGTTGACACAGACACTACTTAAAAATGCGCTCACTTTTCAGTGTTCACATTGCCGGAGACCAATTGAATACATTCATTTCATGAGGATTTCAAGTTCATGTGGAATCTTTTATGGGACACCTCACCAAGGCTTCACCAATACCTTTTATCTAGGCACTGTCCCCTGAAAAGATTGATTGCTGTACCACTCTGCCTTATGAACCCCTTATAGGGGTCACTAGGAGAAAGGAGCACTTAGTCATGGGGATCTTGGCAGGGGCTCACCCCAGAGGAATGGGAGGAGATAAGGTCAGTATGAGCAGCACCAGCAGGAAGGTGAGACAGAGGTGATCATGAGCCATGGTATCCAAGGGCAACTCTTGTCACTTTATAACTGGCCGTGTATATTGCATTACCATTCTTGGAATGGATATTATCAGATAACTGTAAAGCCTTTTGGAGAAATATTCTCCATTTAGAGCATGATAACCATAAGCCTCACCTTCTGTGACTTGACAATCCATCAAGGTGTTTAACAGCAAGGAGAAAAGCTTTCAAATACAGGAAAATGTTGGATAGTCTGCTGAACAGTTGAGCTAATGGAATTTAGGGAAGTGGGAAACAGATTTTATTACAGAAGAGTGTGAGATGATGCACCTTGAGATGTGTAATGTTGAGGAAATGTGCATAAATGGAAGGATATTGAAAGGTGTGCGGGAACAGAGTGACCTTCAGTGTACATCAACAAATACTTAAAAGCAACAGATAAGGGGTTAAATAGGCATATATGATGCCTATTTATTAGCCATGGCAAAAAATATCAGAGCAGGAAGATTATTTCAGAATTGTATACAATGTTTGTAGGTCCAAGTTCTGGTCACAGAATACCAGAAAGATGAGAGAGTGTGGAGAGGAGATTTATGAAGGTTGCTAGGGTTGAAAATTTTTAACTATGAGGTTAGGTTGGTTAGGTTGGATAAGCAGGTGTTGTTTACTTAGGAATACAAAAAACAAAGGGGAGAACTAATTAAAATGTATGAAATCATGAATGATCTGGATAGAGTAAATTAGAGTCATAGAGTGGTACAGCATAGAAAGCAGCCCTTTGGCCCAGACATGTCCATGCTGACACAGATGTAGATTCAAGCAAATCCCATTTCCCAGCACTTGGCCCATATGCCTCTAAACTCTGGCCATCCATATACCTGTCCACATACTTCTTCAATGTATCTCATGGAGCTGCCTCAACCACTTTCTCTGGCGGTTGGTTCCATGTATCTACCACCCGCTGTGTAAAAGAGTTGCCCTTCAGGTTCTTATTAAACCTTTAACCTCTAACCTTAAAATGATGTCCTCTAGTTTTTGATTTCCCAGAAAGACTGCTCTGGCAAAAAGACTGCTCACTCTATTTATGCCCCTTATGATTTTATATACCTCTATGAGATCACTCCTCAGTCTCCTATGCTTCAAAGAGTAAAGGCCCAACCTATCTAACTTCTCCCTATAACTCAGTCCCACAAGTACTGGCAACATCCTTGTAAATCTTTTTTGCATTCTTTGTAGTTTAATCACGTCCTTCCTATAACAGGGTGAACAAAACTGAACACAATACCAATCAGATGGGACCTTTTCCACTCAGCTCAGGAGACAAAAACTAGGGGCCATAGTAACCGAGAGGAGGGAAGGACATTTCACCCTGAGGGTGGTTGGGATGATCTAGAAAGAGATCAATAGGCTCATACTCTATGATTCCAAATCCACAACTATGGGATGTTGGTCAATTAACCTGCTTGCTGAAAAAGTTTATCTCTTTTTTTTAAACTTTATTTACAGGATGGTAGCATGCCCTTCCAGTCCAGCGAGTCTGTGCTGCCCATTTAAACCCATGTTAACTACCCATACGCCTCAGTTATGATAACTGTAGAACGAGCAGAATGGAAAAATCCTACCTGGTTCACAAATGTCCTGAGGAAATTCGGCACATCCCCAATGACTCTCACCAATTTTTATGGATGCATCACAGGTTGGTCTGGCAATTGTTTTGCCCAAGACTGCAAGAAATTGCAGAGAGTTGTGAACGCAGCCCAGTCCGTCACACAAACCAGTGTCTCTTCCATTGACTCTGTCTTCACTTTCCACTGCCTTGTGAAAGCAACCAACATAGTCAAGGACCCCTCCCACTCCAGTCACTCTTCCTTCTCCCCACCTCTTATTGGGCAAAAGATACAAAAGACTGAGAGCATGTACACCAGGCTCAAGGACAGTTTTTATCCCCCTGTTATCAGACTCTTGAAAAGACCCTCAAATGCTAAAAGATGAACTCTTGATCTCCCAGCCTACATCATCGTGGCCCTTGCTTTCTATTTGTTGATTTGCACTGCACTTTCTTTGTAACTGTAACACTATATTCTGCATTCTGTTCCCCTTTTTACTACCTCAATGTACTTATGATCTGTCTGGATGGCACACATGGATATTGTAATGAACATTGAAGCTGTAGCTTCAGTCAGATACAGATGTTGCACAGCCTAGATTGCCCAATTGCATTACCAGCTTTTTCTCGCTTGGTAGGCTGGATCCAAGCTCTGGGCCAGTTTTGGACCAACTTAGGTCTGAACGGCCCCATCACCCCAGCCACAAGCCATGAGCTTTCAGGAAATCTGCTGTCTGACCAAATGGCTTCTTTCAGAAATGGGCTCCTAACCTGACATTTCAAGAGCAGAAATAATGCCCAGAGTGAATCAGCAATGAATACAGAGTATACATGCACAAGACTATACCTTCTGCGAAAGTCAGGATAGGGAAAAAGACAGAATTCAAAAGTCATTACCTGAATGTATTCATGACATGATTGACACATTAATGGCACAGTTGGAAATAAATGTGTACAATCGGATAACCATTAAGGAGATATGGTTGGAAAGAAGCCAAGTTTAGGGATTAAACATTCCAGGATAGTAACATTTTAGAGGAAATAAGCAAAATGGAGGAGGTGAACAGCAATAGGTTAAAGCAGGAAAGAGAAGGTACCTCTACTCAGAAAATCAAGAGCAGAGTCAATTTGGGTGGAACTACTAGAGAGCCAGGCGAAGAATAGAAGTTGTCTCTGGGCCTCCAAACAGTAGTGATAATGTGGAGCATGGTATCAATTGGAAAATTAAAGGCACATATAACATGCATAATACAATAAGCATGGGGACCTTAAATTTACATAATGACTTGGAAGATCAGATGAGCACTAATAGTCAAGAGGACACATTCATTGAGTGTATTTGAAATAGTTTTCCAAATCATAATATTGAGGAACCAACCAGGAGACAGGTTATTTGAGGTCTAGTATCTCTCCCTCTCCCTCTCCCTCTCCCTCTCCCTCTCCCTCTCCCTCTCTCTCTCCCTCTCTCTCTCCCCCTCGTTCTTCTGTCTCTCTCTCTCTCCTTCAGACTGACTCCGACTGGTGGTTTCAGCAACAACAACGTCATGGCGTTATCTTTTGTTGACGTAAGCACGCCACACACACACACACACACACACACACACACACACACACACACACACACACACACACACACACACACACACACTCTCTCTCACTCTAAAAGGGACACTCACTAATAGTCCTAGTCCATAACACTTCACAGACAAAAAACTGAAGATGCTAGGAATCTGAAATAAAAATAACAGGAAATGATGAACATTATCAGCATATCAACTTGGTTTTAGATTTTTACTTTTTTAATGTTTCTGTGGAAAGATTAATATTGACATTATTTTTATACTTAATAATTGTCCTGATTTTACTTTGCACTGTAGGAATTATAAAATTATTCATGAAGATTGTGGTAGATTTTCAGCTGCATCTGCCTGCATTTATTTCACTTCCAAGCTCTTAAACATTTATGCTTTTCAAATAATTACTCCATCCCATTTGAAACTGTGATAAACTTTGTTAAAGTATTCACTTGTGATATTTTTTGTGATATTGTTCTTTGAATGACCACGGGGTATCTCAGAGCAAATTTATAATGTGAATAATTTGAAATGTAAAACCATAAACCATCTTTATAAAACCAGTCATGAGAGATTAATAGCTGTTGTGAAATTTCACTGAACTCTAGATGAATAATAAATTTAAATAAACTGCACATTATTGACAGTGGTTGTAGCTGTGACCAGAAAAATCCCCAGAGAATAGTCCCTGGTACATCTGTTAATATTTATCAGTGATCTCCACAAAATAATATGCACATTTAAAGATGGGGCAAGCCTGTGGCTAATTAGTGAGATGTTTGAAGTAAAATATAGGTTAATGTGATCAACAAGAGAAACAGAAGATCGCAGATTGTCAGTACGAATAATGCTTTCTTTCTTGGAAGCATTATATGATACTTTGCCCAGTTTCATTGCAAGGCTAATTAAGAAGATTTTAAAAGTAAAATTAATTGATCAACTTCCTAGAAATTTGTATTTCTCTTCAATGGATTAAAAGGTCAAAGAAAGATATTTGACCTATAAACATCAATTACAAATTTGACTTGGTGACATTCTTTTTCTTGAACTATAATGCTCCTGTAAAAGATTTGAATGCTTATATTTTGTCGAACTTGAATTGCTTTGTCCTCAATATACTTGGACAATAACAAACCTGGTAATGTAAGGGCAGTTTCTTTTGAAACTTCAATCAGTTGTTCATGTCAATTGCAAGTATCCTTCTTTCTCCAAAGGCAAACTGAGAAAACATTGGGTAAAACAAGGCCTTATAACAATCAATACGTTGTTTTATCTCTTAGTAAGGTGAATGTACAGGACAGCAGTAATGACGATACTGTTTTGACACAATCAGTGCTATTTAACTTCATGTAATAATACTCACAAATTGAAGATCACACCATGTTTCCCCATGTGGATGCTTATCTTTCCTGATGTGAGCAAAATGACTATTAAATGTCCTCCGGTATATCATATTTCTAGTTCTTCCAAAGTGCCATCACAGCTTTTATTTTGATTACTGATGTTGGAGGTTTTCTGGACCTGACTCTTTTTTTTAAATTTCTGGACGTATTACAGTATAGTCAAGGGGATAAAAGACACTTTGAATGTTAATACATTTTTTCAGTTCATACAGAAACTAGTGTATTGCGTATTAGCCACTGCTTATTCAGGAATCATCAAATGTTTCTCACATCATCTTAACCACCTTATCTCAGAGACTTTGTGAATCTGATTGAATATATGACACATTACAGAAGATATTAAAGATATCTCCCAAAACTTGTCATTTCTGAAATGGTCAAGAAATTCCAGAATGTGAAAATGTCTCTTGGGTGTATCAAATCACTTTTGGCTACTTTCTTCTAGCTGTCATTTTGTGGGTAAATGTATAAATTAAAGAAATTACACTCCCGAAGAGATCATCCAACCAGACAATGATTTAATGGTTTCAGTTATCTGGTTGTCTTGGCTATTTTTCTCACTCTTTCTCAATTCTCTGTGAGTTTGCTTCTGGCAGTTTTCAACATAACTGACAGCAACTTTGAGAGAGTCCTGCAAATGTCTCAAAGTTTCTGTTGGATGTTCCTGACATTTTTCTGGACTGTTCAGACGCTGGGCTTCTGATGAAGTTCAGCGCGGGAGTGTAAAATTGTGAAAGGTCCCAGCGCTTGCACTGAAGAAATCATTCAAACATCTTGCACCAGCTGAGACCTGGCACAGAAACAGTGATTCGTGCATTTGAATGGAGATGACCAATTGCAAGGATAGTGGTCTTCCTTTTTTTTATTCTTTGTGTTTAGATAGATCTTTTCAATTGCTTTAAAATATTTTTAAGTTTATTTGACACCTGAGTTTTTATGTGTTTTACTATTTTTCATTAAAACTTGGAGAGTTGGTAAAAATTCATGGTTCTTTTTTGGCTCTTTAATAAGGTGGTTGCTCTTGTATTTCTATAAAATGGAGTTACATTGCAGAAATGCTCTGTTGTCCCACTGGCCTCACTGCAACTGAATAATATTGGGCATTAATATAAGTGTCATTCAATTTTGTAAGTATATTCACCACAAGCAGATGACCAAGGAAATGCTCAAGGGCATTTCAAAGACTACTGAATATATAAACGAAATAAGCTTTAAAATTTGAATCTGACAAACTGCACACAATCAAAAGAATAAAACTTCCTATTTGCATGTCCGAAGATAAATCAAAGCAGCATGTTGGGGAAAATGCAAGATAGCATGTAATTTAGACTTCAGTAATGCTACAAACACAAAAGAATCTCTTGATAAACAAATGTCCCGAAGTCCTTTCAGTAAATGACAAAACTGTTGTAATCAAAAATTTGTTGCCTATACTGTATTTAGTTCATAACATAATTACATATGTGGAAGAATAAGGTCTGTTTAAATTAATCCTTCACAAAAACTCATCCAGTCCATCAATTGTGAATTCTATTGTTTATTTAATAATTCTGAAGTTGTTGCATTAACAACTTGAATTAGAAGTATATTTCATTTTTGATCACACTGTGAAGAACACTTCTGATATCAGACCTAAAATTATTCTTTGCTAGTTTACAAGTCTCAAAATGCATCATAGCATCAAAAATTATCATATGATTAATCTCAAATTAATCTTCAAAGAGATTATTTCTGGCATCATTGTGAAATTGAGAATTGTTCAAGTCAGCAGGATAGAAATCCCTCCATTGTTTTTTTGCTCAGTAGCAAAGACATCTTTTGTGTTTGCAACTTTATTGAATTTAATAATCTAAATTACATTTGCTATTTTGCATTTCATCAGCATGCTGCTTGGATTTATTGTTAAACTTGCATTGCACAAGGTATTTTTGTTTTTGTTATGTTTGGTTTGTCACATCCACTCTCCACACAACTTGCATTCATCTGTTGAATACTCTACCATGTTCTTATTCTTTTTACTCCCACAAACAACATGACTACCCTTTTATATTTATTAATCAATTCACTCTGGGCTATTACAATACAATTCCCAACACATCTCTTAGTTTGTTATCTTTTATCTTTATTGGCAGATTTCATTTACCTTTTGATGAGTCCTTGTAGTGAGATTTGATTTCTTAAACTTGGATGAGGGTTAGATGGGGAAATGGCACTTGAGCCAGAATAAAGAGGAGACATGAATACTGCAGCTTCGGTAGAGGCAAGGAGTGAAAATATGTGCTGGGAGCATAAAGTAAAAGAGAGGTGCCCTATCTAATGGCACACCTTTTCCTTTTCCTTTGTTCTGCCAAGCTGCATGACAATCAGCCCAGTTATGGGAGCAATTTTAAGTCTATCGTGAGCTTAGGCAAAAAAAAATTAAAACAGCATGGAAGAATGACTCAACAAAAAGAGGAAACGGTGGTTCTTGGAGGTAATTGAATTAATAGAGACGTGGGAGTTCAGTGTGAGGTCAGAGGAGACCAGGGAGCTGAGAATGTTAATAGATAAGTGTACTGGCATGGACTGTTAAATCACAACTGTGCTCATTGTTCATGTAATGGGGTCGTTTTAATCAGCTGTATGCATATGCATGAAGCAAGTCATGGAAATCTCATCTGCCATGTTCAGTAATTCTGTCTCCTTTGCTACAGAGAGTTGTGAGCAGCATCACCAATCCTTTCAACCATAAAGCATAGCAGGATTTCTGAGGTTCCAATGCATAGATTGTACCCTCCTGGATTAAGATACTTCTCTGCTCCAACAACCCTGACATGAGGAAGTGATTTACACACATCCTTGGCATGTGATTATTCACATGTATAAAGGTCTATTTGATGTGTGGGAACAATCATTTCCCCTGGAATTGCCACAGTATTGTATTATCAGCAACATATTCACATCTGCATTCATGTCTCATATTTTAACTGATTCATAACAACAAAATGGTATGTGAAGTCAATTGACAGTCAGACTATTAGATATTTTTATAACCAAGTATGGAGCATTCAAGACAAAAATAGAGACTTCTCATTGGGTGCTTCATATCGGGCTGGAGTTCTCTGCTGTATTTGCCTCTAAAACGATCTCATATTCCATGGTATAGTGACATGTATTGCAGATTCTTCTGGTACATTGTCCATAACATAGTGCCTTTTGACTGATGTTTGCTATTAAGCTAGCATTGTACTTTTAAAAGTCAGCCCTGTGAACTGAATTGTTGGCACTTCATCCAAGAGATGCTATATCCTGAACCTCTGAACTACACCAACCTGGTACATGGAAACTTGAGCATGAGGCACACATTGTAAGAGTTTGGCACAAGATTCAAATGGACCTGTCATCTTCCTGCACGAACATTGAGAGCTTACTAGTGCTCTTCAAAAAAACCTCCACACACAAATGAGAGTTCCTTAAGCACAAACTCCCACCAAGCTCTTCTGTTGATCTAATTGGGTTGTGGCCTCAAGGTGAGTAAGTATGTATTCCAAGTAGAAACTCCACCTGAATAGCTTTTTCAAACATTGATTTGGAGATTTTAAACTGTGGTGATTGTTTCCATGTGTCAGGAAGATGGCTAATCAAAAGCCCAGCAATGGGATGGTATTGATTCATTTTATTTCTTGACTTTTGCCCATTTTTCAGAAACGTATTAATAGCATTTTAATCAGCCTCCTTGACCAAGAATAATATTTTTCATGTGAGTTGCCTAGTTCACTGAACCCAGAGCTCTACTTGAAAGATAACCTTTTGTGTCTTAAACTCATTGCATAATGTTGATATTCTACACTACATATTCCCTAATCTTATGACATTCTGCCATACCAATTGCCATTGCAAGTCTTTCCCCAATAATTTAAAGAAAGTATGCCTTTAATTCAGGGACTTGGGGATTATCAAAAATGACTTTGTATCAGCTATATTATATCCAGCACAAATTAAATGTGCCAGACTAGCTGCCAAAGATGATCTCTTGCATTTATGGCTTCAGCAGTTTCCAGAGTAGGATTGAACCAAAGTCCTAAATTATGTTCCTGCGAAGTACAATAGCAGTCTTATGTGGCAGTTATTTGATCATTTATATAAACACTGTCTTATGAAATGACCTTTGTCTAGCACAATTGTATTCTGAATTCATTATAGCAAATTTTGAAGTTGTTTAGCAAAGTGAATCAGATCTAGAGCGTTCATTTAATTCGATTTCAATGTATTAGTTTAGGTTGTCTGTTTTAGGCCCGATTTCCCACTACTCTGAAATTAATAAAACTTTGCTGTAATGTACTTCTGGGTGTGTAATTACTTATTGCCTATTTGGCACCTGCTGTTTGCACAATATGTATGGAATAAACCACCTTTTTCTTCAGTGCACTATATGTGGATCATGGTTCAAGAAATCAACAAATCCGGACTAATTACAGGAAATCTTCAAATGTGTATGCTTGTTTCCATTTACAATATATATTTATGGAAACATACATATTCTTCACTTACTTCAGAATACTTTTGTATTAGATTTCTGATGTCATGAACCTTCCTTGGTTTCATTCCATTGCCAAGACTGAGTTTTCCTGATTTATACAGCCATATACTGTAAATCATCAGATCTGGCATTAAAAACATCCCTCCCTTTTAATGAATGGGATAAAGTAAAAAAAAAATAGCTCAGTCAATTCTTGAGATCTTGTTTTATTTTCCTGAGGACGACTTTATTTGAACCCATGAATATTCAAAATAGAGAACATCTTTTGATGTAAATAATTTGTAACACAATTAAAGGTGCTTGGAATATGTTTGATTTGCTGCCAGCTGTTTTCATCTAGAAATGGCTGATAATTTTCATACCTCCATGCTCCACCGAAAGTGATGCTGTTCACAATGGGATTCTTGCTAGTATTGATTCATAGCACTGCCCATTAGACGTAAAAAGTAATATCACTGGTGTGTGATTTAAATATTACTGCGTCTTTTAAAATTGTTTGCTGATTAAAATATGGATTCATCTGAGACTAGAAAACTGAATCAGCACAACAAAAGAATCTCTGTACTGAAATCTAAGACTTGTTTTGATGCTAGTTCTGGTGTTAATAAATGTGTGGATCATAATTAAGCAATATGTTGAAGAACATTTACATTTTGGTGAGTATTGCTGGGAATTCCACAAAGTAATATAACATTGAAAAGCTGGTGGGGAGGTAGATGTAGCCTGTGCTGTGAATTAGTTCCATAAAATATTATTCACTTCATGGTAATCATTTGAATGATTATAATATCATTCTTTAAAACACATCATAGTATTAATACAAAAATAGTATATCTGAACACCAGAGAGCTTTTAGTAATTCTTTGTGTTGCAAAAAGAGAAGAGGCAATTTTAAAAGATGCACATTAAGACATAACCTATTGAGTCTTAAAGTAGTCCCTGTCCTCTGAGTGTATTCATGGAATGATAAAGTTTTCCATGTCTTGTCTTTGGCCTGAGGGTAGTCATCTTCACTTGACTGATACTTCACAGTATTTGCAGAATAAATTTCTGTCAGAGTTCAGTGACAGTTCACATGCAGAGGGCAAATTCTAGTGGAAAAATTATTTTAGACCTGTGCAAATGGTAGTAATAAGCAAGTGTGATTGCCTTGTGAATATGTTGAATGTAGCAAGTACTCAAGTTGTGTGCTTAATATTTGATTTAAGACAAAGCTGAGGAACAAAATGTTGCAAATTGTAGTTATTTTTGTCACACATGGGAATAAAAGAACAGGAGTCAGCCATTTAGCTAACCTGGTCATTCTATGAGATCGTATCTAATCTTTGATCTCATTCGATATCTCAATATCTCTTCTCTATATTCACTCACATTTTTCATAAACAAGCATCAGTCAATCTTCATTTAAAATTACAACTCACCTCACATCAACTGTTGCTTCCAAAAATGTGGGAAAGTATTTATCATCCTTTGTATGTAGAAATATTTCCTCACCACTTATGGCTCTATTTTTAAGCTCTGTCCATTAGTTCTAAATCCATGTACCAGAAGAATAGTTTATCTCTATTAATCCTATCCATTCCTCTTCATACTTTTTTTTTCAGATCACCCCTCAATATTCTAATTTCTAAGTATTATGACCTTTGTACAATCTCTTGCAACTTGGAACCCAGATATCTTTCTGAATCAGAAGCAAATTTATTATCACTGACTTGTATGACATGAAATTTGTTGTTTTGTGGCAGCAGTACAGTGTAAAGATATAAAAATTACTATAAATTACATAAATTGTGCAAAAACAAGGAATAACAAGGTAGTATTCATAGGTTCATGGACCATTCAGAAATCTGATGGCTGAGGGGAAGGAGCTGTTCCTGAATCGTTGATTGTGGGTTTTCAGGCTCCTGTACCTCCTCCCAATGGTAGTAATAAGGAGGGGAATGTCCTGGATGGTGA
>JARFYF010000007.1:39892600-39903539 GCA_030265395.1 Rhina ancylostomus | reverse complement strand
AATTACTACCCTTTTGGTGATTTTTTCCATTATTGGAGGTCAGTATATTTCAAAGCCAAGCAAAGAAATATTTGAGAATGTTTCTAGTCAAAAGATCATGTGATTTTTAATTTATAATTAGGAAGCATATCCCTCTGGAATGATCCCTGGTCATTTAATCTTCTCTGAGAACACCACAGGTGAGATTTTGTGTGATTTTTGCACTTGCTATTACTTCTGTGCTTATGGAAACTTTTCTGTGTGATAAATCAAGATAGGCAAATCCTTCAACAGAAAATAAGTAGCTGATGAGCAAAATAAGGAGTAGGTGTATTTTATGATGTGAAGGAGTTATGTTGTAGGAGGAACATTTATGCTTTTAAACCTTTTTTTCAGAATTAAACATGTTTTTTTTTCTCACTGGAACTATCTTTTATTTAGTCATTAAATGAACGTGACGAGGCATGTCACAAGTCTTCAAATCCCTGGTGGTCAAACCAATATGAAGTCTGTTGCATCCAAAGGCTTCCCCTTCCATTAGATTAGCATCAACATTGTTTCTGTTCTTCTGTTCCCTGTGTACATTTTTCCTTTGTGATCCTCACATGGAGATCTTAACAAATTATTCCTTCCAGCATTGTGTGTCACCAGCTGTATGTGATTGGTTTGAGGTCTAGACAAGTTGCTTTATCACATGCAGCATAATATGTTGTAATAAACAGAGTTCTAATGGCATAATCAGTATAAATCAGTGATATGCTTGATATCTCACACAGAATTATATACTTTACTTCCAAGTAAACCCACAAGGAAGCCACAAATGTTTCATTGTGGTTTTTCGGAGCAGAAGTTATGGCAAAATTTATCTTAAGTGAAGCAGAATATAGAAGTGAGATTTAATTGAGCCTGATAGTACAGACATAAGTTAGTCCTTATTTAAAATGATGTTTGCTGCCCTATTTTTCATTTTCCCATTATAAGTCCTTAAATTGACTATTTTCATGAAAACAGCCAATGTTCTTGTGCTGTAATTACACCCTCCTTCCAAAGGTGGCACCAAAGCACCTTCATTTGAGGAAATGTAAAAACTTATCAAGTTGTAATTACAAGTTTTCATTATAAATGCAAACACTGAAAATTCTGATGAAAAATATTGGCAGGAATTTTGTGGCAGTATAAGATATTTTTAAATTATAAATAAATTATCATTACCAGTGGCATTGCTAGTAGCAAGTTATAGGTTATTATGTTTCAGAACATACTCCTTGTATGCTGTAGATTATTTGGACATGTTGCATTCTGAATTTCTGAGTTAATCAGGTTTGAACACCAATATTTTTGTTTCTTTAAATGTCCATCATTGCACATCAGTTAAAAAATATTCTTTGGATTCAAAGTAACTGAACATTGAAACCAAGTCAAATATGTGATACTACAATCCTTCAAGGTGCTTGGTCACATTAATGCTAAGGAACGCTATTTCACTTCTTCATCAGTTTTTGTTTCTCTGCTTTTCAGTATTCATTAAATAAAGATATCTCATTTGATTCTGAAGCAGCTGGTTTGAGAGCATATAGTAATTCATTGTGTTTGGAAAAACTTCAAAACATTTCATTGCAGTGGAATGTATGTTTGAATACAAATTCTGTTATTATAAAATTAATGATATTGTATTTTTAAAAATTAGGATTAATCTATTCCACATGGATGTTTAATACTAATGCCCATATGAAGTATGAAATTCATTCTTCAACATGTTTTTTAGAGAATTTTATATTTTAAAGTAGACTGGAGCTGCTTAATGTAAAAAAAAACTCTTGATTTTCTCAATGTAAAAACATTGTCTGGAAATTGTCGAAGAGCATTTCCAGATGAATGAAAGATTAAAGAAACTGAAATTTAATAATATGTGAAAATGAAGGAAATTCCTGCAATCTCAATTCAATTAAAAAAACATAATCATATAAAAAATCTGCAAATACTGGAAATAAAAAAAAATAAAAGCAGAAAATGCTGGAAATACTCAGCAGGTCAGGCCACATCTGTGAGAAGAGAAACTGAGTTAACATTTCAAGTCAAAGGCCCTTCTTGAAAACTGTGAAGGAGCGAAAAGAAGCTTGTAAAGCTGCAGGGAGGGTGGAGGAGGGGCTGCCTCTGATGGGGTAAAACTGGGGTGACCGGGGGATAAGTGAATGGGAGCAGTTTGAGAGGGAGAACATAGACAAAAGAACAGAATGTAGGAGATGTGAAATGTAGGTCAGGCTGGGCATATCCTCCAGGTCCAGAGGGGGGAAAAAAGGAAAGAAGGGAAACAAAGACGAACAAGCTGAGGCAGTATCACAGCTGGACAACTGATATCGACACAGAAGTTATCTGATGTTATAGAATTCAATATTGAGTCCAGAAGGCTGCAACGTGCCCAGACAGAAGATGACATGTTGTTCCTCAAGCTTGTGTTGGGCCTGATTGTAACAGTGCAAGAAGCCAAAGACTGACAGATCAGAGTGGGAATGTGATGGGGAACTGAAGTGGCAGGCAGCTGGAAGCTCAGGGTTTCCCCTGCAGATTGAATGCAGGTATTCTGCAAGGCAGTTCCCCAATCCGCATTTGGGTGTGAGAAACTCAGAAAGACTAAAAATGGTCTTGGTGAGATCCCAGACTGGATGAAGTACAAGTAATTCACTGCTTCACTTGGTAAGACTGTTTCGGTTAGTGGATGGTTGGAAGGACAGAGGGGAAAGGGCAAATGTTGCATCACCTGTGATTGGAAGGGAAAGTGGCAGAAGAAGGGGTGTAGTCAGTGGGAGCGGAATGGTGGACCAGGGAGTCACAAACGGAACAGTCTCTGCAAAATGCCTGAAGGAAAAAGAGGGAATGATGTGTCTGGTGGTGGAATCTCTTTGATGTTGGTGGCAATTGCAAAGAACGATCGATGAATGTGGAAGCTGGTGGGGCAGAAGGTCAGGAAGGGATCTCCATCCATGTCTTGTCCAGCGGAGAGGGGATGAGCCCAAAGGAGCAGGAAGTGGATGAGATGTGTTCAAGGGCTTTGTTCACAATGTAGAGGGGAAGCCACGGTTCAGGAAGAAGAAAGACACTTCAGATGCACCCTGCACAGAAAATCTCATCATTGGAGCAAATGTGACAGAGAAGGAGGAACTGGGAGAAATAGAGTCCCTGCAGGAGGCAGGTTGGGACGGAGAGTAGTTGAGCTCACTGTGGGAGTCAGTTGGCTTGTAATCGACTTTAGTAGCTAGCCTATCTCCTGGGATTGAGACAAAGATCTGAATTAATGTGAGAGCGGGATGGAAATTGGCAGCAAAAATGATTAAATTGTTGAGTTCTGCATGAGTACAAGAAGCAGCATGGAAGCAGTCATTGATGTACTTGAGAAAGAGTTGAGGGAGTGAGCCCAGGTAGGACTGAAAGAAAGAGTTCCACATGTAGACAGATTTAGCTTGGACCCAGCAGAGTGTTCATAGCTACACTTTGGAGAGAGAGAGTAGTGTTAAAGGAGAAGTTGTTCAATGTGAGAACAAGGTGAACGGGTACATTGGTGGAGGGGAACTGGTTGGGCCTGTGAGAACAAGGTGAATGGGTACATTGGTGGAGGAGAACTGGTTGGGCCTTTGCTGGAAGAAGAAACGGAGAGCCTTCAGACTACCCTGATTATGGCATAGATGTGCAAAGGGATTGCACATGCATGGTAAAGATGAGGCTGTCAGGACCAGGGAAATGGAATTGGATAGAGGAGGAAAGGAACTGAACCAGATGATAAAGGACAATGTCAAGGTAGAAAGAAAGAAGTTCAGTGCGGCAAGAGCAGGCTGAAACAATGTGTCTGCCATTGGGTCTCCTGTTTGTGGATGATGGATGGGAGCTAGAAGCGGGTGTGCACGGCTAGGACACAATAAGGCTGAAAGCTGTGGAGGTAGGTCTCACAAGGCAATGAGGTCATAAGAGTCTGATGGTCTGGAAGGCCATGGTATTATATCCAATGGTGATTCAAAGGGAGGGATGAGGAGGTGTCTGAGAGCTGACGTTTGGCTTCTATGAGATGAAGGTCAGTTCACCAGACACAACAGCACCACCCTTGTTGGTTGGTTTGATGATGATATTGGGGTCACATTAACAAAAATGTGTGTTGTGTAAAGCATTTATGTTTCAATAATCTGTTGTTTCTATTCTGGATTATAGCTAAAACAGCAGGAATGTATTTGAAGTGGAGATTAAACAGTGCTGATGTATGAAGTCATGATGTTGAACCATAGGATAAACCCCATGTGATTGCAGTGACTTCGATTTGTGAAAGCAAACGGCATATGCTGCCACACACCTGGTTTTATTTAAAAGATCCGTTGATGTAGCTTTGTATAACGGCTTTTGCGGAAATGAAAGTGGTAGAAATTTAGATGTTTAATTGCACAGATTATTGCATTGTTAATGATTATTTTAGAACCAAGGATCTCATTGAATGCTAATGGATGGCTGCCATTAGCTAATTACTGAAGACCATTTGGAGTCTTGATGGCTCTTTCTACAAGTGCTTAATTTTATTAATGGATTAATGGAATGCACAAATTCTGGTAATTAGAGACCTCTTGTGGACATTAATTGCCTGTACTTGGTTGGCATAAGCAAAGGCTTGTTGTTCTTAAATATATTTAAAGGTGGTTTTGAAGCTCACCATGAAGCAATTCTTTAAGTTTTAGTGACAGTTTAATAGTTGACAAATATAATTTATAACTTCAATATTCCTCGTGTCCTTAATCAGATATCCTCCAAGTGAAGCCATATCATGATTTATTCAATTTTTGCCCTTGTTTCCTGTTGATACAGTCTTGCAAAAAAAAGTATCTTAGGCAGTCCCTTGGGATTGCGATTGACTTTATTCCACTCCATTTCTGTGGGTTCCAAGATGACTGATGAGTCAACATGGAATCCACAGACCCCACCACAGATGGAACAGAGAGGTAGGGATTTTGTGAGATTGTGCACCCCTTCCATCGTTTACCTGAGGTTCTCAATGTCATCCTGATTAATTCTTCTACACTTTAAACAGACATGGAACAGCATTTCCTAAGGGTCAGTAGGGATGTTGTACGTTCTTCAAGGAGGATTTAAAATCTTTCATGAATCCTTTCTTCTGTTTACTGGGTAATCTCTCCCTATGACAAGCTTGGAATAGAGTGTCTGTCTCAGGATTGTTGTATCATTCATGTAAATAGCTTAATGGATCTGACTGAGTGCAACTATGGTTGCAATGCTGGGGATCTTGGCTCAGAGAGAGGACACTGATGCCGCTTCACTGATCCTGCCAGCGGATTTGGAGTATTTTTACAGAGACAGCATTGGTGTTATTCCTCTACTGTATTAAAGTGCCTACTGCAAGAAATCCATGTCTCAAAAACATACGGTAGGGCAGGGACCACAAGCCATGAGTATTGTGTTGGGTTTGTGGTTTTGATCTGCAAGCACCCTCTTCCTCAGATATTCAAAGGCTGAGCTGGCAAATAGATAGTGATGGTGAATTTGATCTTTGTTGTTTCCCTTCATTGAGACATGGCACCTGAGATACACAAATGACTGGAAACAAGCTTCATTCAATCTGCAATTGATGTGTTCACGTGGGCATTGCAGCAGGCGTCATTGATGGTGATGAACAACTGCAAACTTTGCTCTCTTCAGATTTGTCCTATTTTAAAGACCTCTAAGCTTAAATTGACATTTATCATATTTATTAGAAATAATGAGCAAGTGTAGATCTTGTGTATGGAACTTCTTTGTTTTTTTTATTAGGAAATAGAATTGACATTGCATTTATTTATGAAGATATTGCCAACTGTAACTTGCATTTAGAGAGCACCTTTGACTCTCAAAACATCCTAAGGCACTCCCAAGGAGTATTAGCAAACAACACATGACCCCAAATCACTTCAAGAGATGTTAAGAAAATTAAACAAAGGTTGGATTAAAAAGTTGAGTTAAGAGTATTTTAGAGATGGAATTCCACAGAATGGGACCTTAGCACCTGAAAAAATTAAATTCAGATCAATGAGAAATTGAAATCAGAGATGCACAATGGGACAAAAATTGGAGGAACAAAGATCTTAAGAATTGAAGGATATTACAGGTTTGGGAAGTGTAAAACCATGGAACAATTTGGAAGAAAGAATAAGGATTTTTTAAACAGTAAATTTACGTCAAGGAGTGCAAGGTTGATGGTGAAATCGTGTGGATGCAGATTAGGAAAAGTATTTTGAATAAGCTTGAGTTCATGGATGGTGGAAGGTTAGCTGTAGTTGAATTCAGAGGTAGCAATAGTACAGATGAACATTCCAGCACCAGATAACCTGAGGCAAGAGCAGAGATGGTCAATGTTTCATAGTGCAAGGACTCAGCTTGGTGATAGTGAGGCTTTGTGACCTCAGGTTCATCATGAAGTCAATTCTCCACGGAATGGGAAGGAGTCAATGGTAGGAAAATGAGTTCTGGGAGGAGCCATCACTTCAGACATCCAAATAACTAACTGAGAATTTTTTTCTCATTCATTGTTAAATGTCAGGAAAGCCATCAACAATTGCATACAATTAACTATTGTTGCAGTTGCTATTTGAAACTGTTTGCTTTGCTTTGCAACCCAATTCTTTGGTCATTATTTGTTTTAACTGTCCAAAAATATTCCCTACCTTTCACCTGAACTTTTAACAGATTTGGGATGATTTCATCTTAGCATCAGCATTGCACTCTTTGTGTCAAAACAATCTGTCTTTCTCAAATAAATCATCTTAAGTCAATGTTTGTGCAATGTGCTGTCCACACTACAAGACAATACAGCTGAGGATGAACTGCAATAGACCTACTGGAAATACCATTGGATCCCCAAATCATGTCCTCTTAATTCATACATGGAAATATTGCATACAGGCTTCAATAAATTAATACTTAAGCTTCAGAATTAAGGGCAAATCAATGTGACAATCAGTTGCATGCAGTTTGGCTCCAGACCTCTTGATCATCTTCTGAATGAATTGCTCCACTATTAGCTGCTGTGCCTTCAGGTGCTGAAGAGCGAGCCTCTAGAATTCCCTCATCAAACGTCAAAGCCTCTTGAACTTTCTTCCCTCCTTTAAGGCATCCTTTATAATCTACTATTTGACAAAGCAAAATATCGGTTTGCTATCAATACATTTTTCTTCAGAAGAAGAAAGGATTCTGCAGTCTGAAAAGTTTCTGCACAAGACTTCGGTTTGTTGGAAACATTTTTGTAACAAAAATCTGGCAAGGATCACTTCCAGCAAGAGAAAGCCCAATCAGTGCTGCTTGGCATGAAGTGGCAGTACCATCAACATATCACCCATCATCAACTCAAATGGACCAACTACTTAAATGCCATGATTACCAAAACAAGTCAGAAGCTGTGTATCTTGCACAGATAACTACACCTTAGATTCCCCAAAGCCTTTCTAAGATCTGCACACCACAAGTCAGGAGTATAATGGAATACGCTACAGAAAAGCTCTTTCTAAAGTTGCTAAGCAATATAAACTTCTATCTTATAAACCAATACAAGTTTGGAGGTGGTCCAAAGAAACCTTATCGGTAATCTACAATGCATACAATGGGTAAACCACAGTTCCCAGTGATGATGAGAGTAGATATACAATACCAATTTACATTTACATGGCAAATTGTTCCATGCAGTTCTCAGCAATGTTTTCAGATGAATTTTGGAAGTTCACATGGCAGATTGACTACAGAGATAGGCTTGAAAACTGTCTTAGAGGAGGACATGTTGAGGGGTAGGATCATGGAGTTTTGTCTCAGAAATATGAAGGCATAAGTGCTCGTACTGTGTGATGGGAATTGAAGGATAAAATTGGAGTATTGCAGGACAAGAAGAGCTCATGGAGGTAGGTTCTGGTCAGGAAAAGATCATAGAAGTAGATTGGGTGGTGTGTCATGGTAAGGGGGGGATATCATAGGGATAGAACAGAGTAAAATAAGGTAGGAGGAGATTAGAGAGATAGATGAGGAATGTCATAAGGCAGCAGGAAATGATGGAGACAGAGAGGGGAATTGTGAAGCAGGAGTTGGGACAAAATGACTGGGCAAAGAAAAGCCAAGAAAAGTTTTGAAAACTAAGAGGAAATTTTAAATAAGACAATGCCAGACCAAGGCTTGATACACAAGGCTTGATCAGCAAGTTTGCAGATGACACAAAATTAGGAGGTGTTGTTAATAGTGAAGGAGGTTATTGTAGATTCTAGGAGGACCTTGATCGGCCAGGGAAGTGGGCTGAGGGGTGGCAAATGAATTTCAATACAGATGCGTGTGAGGTGATACAAACCAGCATAGGACTTATACTATGAATGGTAAGACACAAGGGAATGTAATGGAACAGAGGGACCGAGGAGTACAAGTGCATAGCTCATTGAATGCAACATCACAGGTAGATAGGGTGATGAAAAAGACATTTAGCACACTGGCCTTCTTCAGTTAAGGCATTGAGTACAGGAGTTAGGACATACAGATCATTAGTGAGGCCGCACTTGGAGTACTTTGTACAGTTTTGGTTGCCCTATTATAGAAAAGATGTGGTTAAACTGAAAAGAGTGAAGAAAAGATTTCCGAGGATGTTGCCAGGTCCAGAGGGTCTGAATTATAAGGACAAGTTGGCCAGGCTAGGTCTTTGTTCCTTGGTATTTAAGAGAATGAGGGGCAACCATAGAGAAGGGTTTAAAATTATCAGAGGCATAGATAAGGTGGATGGTAACAGCCATTTTCCAAGGTTAGGGGAGTTGAGAACTAGGGGACAGAGATTTAGGGTGAGAGGGGAAAGATTTAAAAAGGACCTGAGGGGCAAGGTTTTCACACAGAGGGTGGTGAGTATATGGAATGAGCTGCCAGAGGAAGTGGTTGAGGCAGGTACACAATAGCATCATTTAAGAAGCATTTGGATAGGTATATGGAGGGGCAGGGCTTGGAGGGATATGGCCAAAAGCAGGAAATTGGGACTAGCTGGGTGGACAATGTGGTCGGCATGGATTCGTTGGGCCAAAGTGCCTGTATCTCTGCCCTAGTGCTCAATGACTTTATGACTCTAAAAGTCGAAATAGTTAATCAGAAATGGATAAACAGGTCTTAGTTCATACTAAAATAACACGGTAGATGATGTGCCAATCAAGGAAAATGCTTTGTTCCGGTTATTATTGAACCTCTTGAGTGTTGTTACAGCTAGACTAAGCTCACCAAATGTTTTCCATTATATTCCTGACTTATGGTACGTAAATGGTAGAAAAGCTTTGGGGGGTGAGGAATGCAGTCACAGTGCAAGATACATAGCTTCTGACCTGCTTTGGTATTAAATAGCTAGTCCACTTAAGTTTCTGCTTGATGATGGGTGATCTGTGGATAGTACTGCCACTGAATGCCAATCAGAGCTTTTTAGGCTTTCTCTTGATGGAAATGGTCCTTGCCTAGGGCTATTGTTACAAAATATTTGAGCATTAAGACTTCAATGTTACCTTGGTCTTGCTGCAAAATGGTTTGTTTTAATTCATTAACAAAAACATTCTGACTGGAGCTGAATACTACTTCTATCAGTGAATGGATTGACTTCTGCTTTAATGATGGAGAGAAATTTCATGTTTAAGCAGCTGGAGATAATTAGAACTCAGATTCCTGCAACAAAGTCCTTGGCAAGAGACTGCCGGGCCCCTTCCATTGTGCTAAGGATGATTCCATTCACAGGGTGTTCCTTGTTGAATGAGCAAAGGTTTCTTAAATACTTGCTGTACTGATGTCAAGGAAAGTTCATTTCTGGAAATGGACTTCCTTTGATTCATATCTGGAAATCAGCCTCTGTGCCTACATTTAACCAAAATTGGAATGAGATTCAGACTAGAATGGTACCACTGAAAACCAAGCTGCAGCTGTTGTAAGAAGCCACAGAGGAAATAACAGAAGCTCTAGGCACAACCTTTCAGCCTTCAAGTTGCACCATGAAGTTGGAAGGTGGACTTTTCAGTGGGATGAACAGGATTAATCCAATGACCATTGCCACATATATGTCACATGATTTTTTTTCTTCAAACATTTACTGCTGGTTTAAGAATTACCACTTTCAGGGTTGTGTCATGAGTTTGGATTGCCATGTTGTTTGATGTGGAATTTAGCAGAAGCTGATTGTCTTCGTGGGAGAATACCACAGTAAGAAAATGCTTTCCTGACAATGTAAGCTTTACTTTTATTTAATACCCTAAGTGTGAAGTGATACACTTTGGAAGATCAAATCTGGAGTCAGAATACAAGGTTAATGGCAGGACTCTTAGCAGTGTGGAGGAACAGAGGAATTTTGGGGTCCACGTCCATGGATCTCTCAGGGTTGCCATGCAAGTTGATAGGGTTGCTAAGAAGGCGTATGGTGTGTTGGCCTTCATTAGTCTGGGTATTTGAGCTGAAGAGCCTCTAGGTAATGTTGCAGCTCTATAAAACTCTGGTTAGACCACCCTTGGAGTATTGTGTTCACTTCTGGTTGCCTCATCATAGGAAGGATGTGGAAGCTTCAGAGGATGTGCAGAGGAGATTTACTAGGATGCTGCCTGGATTGGTGAGCATGCCTTATGAGGACAGGTTGAGCGAGCTAGGGCTTTTCTCTTTAGAGCAAAGGAGGATGAAAGGTGACTAGATAGAAATATACAAGATGAAAAGAGGCATAGATCGAGTGGACCGTCAGAGACTTTTTCCCAGGGTGAAAATGGCTCATACAAGGTGGCATAATTTTAAGGTGATTGGAGGAAGGTACAGGAGGATGTCAGAGGTAAGTTGACACAGAGAGTAGTGGGTGTGTGGAATGCACTACTGGCTGAGGTGGTAGAGGCAGATACATTAGGGATATTTAAGAGATTCTTAGATAGGTACGTGAATGATAGAAAAATGGAGGGCTATGTGGGAGGGA
>JARFYF010000007.1:39841180-39851748 GCA_030265395.1 Rhina ancylostomus | reverse complement strand
CAACTTTTACAGGAAAGAACACAACTGGAACAAAAAATAAGTTAATTTTAGTGCAAAGTTTATCAATGTGACCATAGTGTTGCTAAACTAGTGATTAGGGTTTTGCTGGTTGGTTCAAGAACCAAACGGTTGAAGGGAAGTTGTTGTTCTTGATCCTGGAGGTGTGGGACTTCAGGCTTCAGTACCTCCTGCCTGATGGTAGCTGTGAAAAGATGGCATGGCCCAGATGGTGGGGACCTTTGATAGACGTTGCCTTCTTGAGGCAGCGCCTCCTGTAGATACTACCAGTGGTGGAGAGGGATGTGCCCGTGATGTGCACTTTGCCCAATACTACTCTCTGCAGCTTCTTACATTCCTGTGTATTTGAATTGCTGTACCAGACCATTATGCAACCAGTCAGCAGTACATCTGTAGAAATTTGTTAGAGTGTTCAGTGACAAGCCAAACCTCCTTAACCTGCTAAGAAACCCTCCTTTCTGGTTCTCTATGCATCTGACATGCAAATGAAACTTGCATGAGTGCATAGTCCCATCCAAAAGCATGCAACACACTCCTGGACAGCACTTGTGATGTTTTAGTCCATTCATGTGTTACTGTGCTTGACTTTTCTCCACCGTATATTAAAAGACCAACCTTCTCTATCCTCAATCAGAGATCTGATCTTCCACAGCCCCCAAATCCAATCTCTTGACCAGGCCTCTGCAATCATATTGACCAGTACTCCCCTGCCAACTTGTATTGAACTCTAGACTAATCCTCCCTCATCTTAAACTCCCCTCCAATGATTCAACCTGAGCCTCAAGGGTATTTTATGCCCCTCCTCTTTCTTGCCACATCAACCCCTTTCTGAGGGATCCACTCTTCCCTGTATTCTTTCCCTCTCAACACAGTCCAGGAGCATAGCAACATGCCAAAAGAAGGCCTTTGAGTGCACAAGGCGCCACCTCGGAGAAACGTTCAGTGAAAGTCTCTTGCATTAACATCCTATAAATTCACCTTTATTGTTATATATACCTTTCCTTTAAATATGCTTCCATGAGTTGTAACTTGGGAACCAGCATTGTACTTCCTCGCACACTACTGTACCGCATGTTGGAACAGTCTTGTACATGAAGGTCATCATGTAAAATAAGCACTTGGCCTGGATCTTGAGGTAGAAATGACACAGCTGCTTCTCGTGACCAGACATATGCAATTAAGGGCAGGAATTGTGAAGTTGCTTCCTGAGCTGTCCTGTTCTTCCTGAAGCTGCCTCTCACCAGTACCTCATCAAGAGTTTCATCACTGAAACATAGAAGTTATTGTACTTCATTATCTTGAGACATTAAAGAATTAGAACCAGTTCATCCCAACATAAGAATGTCTTTAATAGGGTAGAAATTCTAATGATTGCCAAAAATACATCAGCACTGGAAAGGATGGATTTTTGTTCCTTTAGCTTTTAACAGTCATTGGAGATTTCAAAACAGAAATAAAAATCTTTTTTTAAACTTTGCATTTTTCTTATCTTGGTCTCTTTCTCAATCCCATATTTTGTTCCATCTTGATGATTTTGCTTTTTGTACATAACCAGATAAAATATTTCAACTGACACTAATTGACTATTCTACACTTAACTCAATTTGTTGGTTGAGGAGGTGCGCAGTTGCTCTTCTGTTCATATGGGTGCCAGGTCCCTGGAAATATGGCTTCAGAATCACAGCAAATTCCAGTGCAAAAGCCCATTGAATATTTATGGGCAAGTGCATGTATCATGAAATACCTACGTTCCTGTCTGCATCTCCGCTTTCGGCTGCAGGACAATTGACTTTACTTATAAGCTTATTAAACAACAGACCAATGGATCCTTCACTGTCGCCTGATCTGCAATGCTTCCATCTTTATATTCTGAAACATTCTTCCTGAAGGTATTCATGATAGGTGCAAGGAAAACCCTTAAATTTGTTTATTTTTGTCAAAAATAACTTAACAAATTTTCTTTACTGATGATATAGAGGTGTAGCATAACCTGTGTTTCTAAAATCTCTTTATGTTTGTGACAGAAAAATGCTTAATGTGTACATTTGCATTCTGTGTGGGCTTAGACATCAATATCTCTGTAGAAGTAAACAGGAGGTTTGCTTAATTTATTAGTTCTCATTATAGGAGACTTGTGGAAGCCAAGTTCCCATCTGCATTAGACCTGACATTTGTGTTTTACACATCAATCTACCAGATGTTAAATCTGTTAATTTATATTTCAAAAAATTACTGCAGCTGTCAAAAAATCCAATTGTTGATTCAACCAAAGGTTTCTTAAAAGTTTAATATTATCTGTTGGTCTATAACTTAAAACATTTTAGTAGCTTCCTATTTCTTGCCAAATGCCAAATAGAGATTTCAATTTTATATTCTCGGGAATCAGTCCTGACATTAATTATGCAGTCACTTACATTCACTGATGTGTGAGCCATGTATTTTATTCTGTGTAAATCATTATACCATGATATTTCATTGCAGCAAAATATTAAAATTATCTGTTAGATTAAATGTGGTTATAATGCAATGCCTTCTCATTAAGAGGTTAGTGGAAAACTGAGATTATCTTGCAGCTTTCTACAAATACAGTTGAAATGAAGTCAATTATTAGCTGTGAAAATAAATCTGACAATACTGCTTTATATACATACCTTAACATAGCAAACACAGGAAATATCTTTTGGTGCCTAAATTGACAACTTCTAGATTGATATTAGATTGGGAGTCAGCATATCGCCCCTTGGTCATCTCTGCCATTCAATTAAATTATGGCTAATTTGCATCTCAGTTCAAATTGCCTGACATTGCTCCCTGCCTATAATTTTTCAGATAGATCACTGATTTCATTTCCAAATGATGAGGCTGCAAATATAATATGTAAGCTCTGTTTTTCACTATTCCCTCACTGGAGGAAAGATTTTTTTTCAGCAGGTACACCACCAAATCCTCATGTTTTTAAAATGCCTAAATTGAATCGCTCCTGAACATTCCAAGTCCAAGGCATTAAATACAAATTTGCACACTGTTCTCACAAATATAATTCTGATGTACGTGCAATACTTAGTGCAGTACTTGCACTAAGATTAATCTAACTTTCCTGAAGCTCAGTCAACTAAATACTTCTGATGTTGTCTGGAAACTGAAGCATAACTTAATCAGTTTTGTTATACAACCCCCTGAGAATTAGCAATTGGAGTGCTTGACATTGGGTGTAATTATCAAACCTGTCATTAATTAATTCAGAACTTTAAGTGAGATTTTTTATTTGGTACCATTTTTGCACCGACGCACACAGTAAACAATTAAGATCATTGTAAGACAATATAAAAAGCTGCTTTGTAATGAAATTCTATTTACTTTGATTTGACTCCTTATTTTTTTAATCCCTGAAGTATGCTGATTTTTTCAAAATCCCTGAAGTATGCTGATTTTTTCAAAATCCCTGAAGTATGCTGATTTTTTCTTTAAATCCCTGAAGTATGCTGATTTTTTCTTTAAATCCCTGAAGTATGCTGATTTTTTTTTAAATCCCTGAAGTATGCTGATTTTTGTTTCGGGGCCAGGTTTTTGGCTCAAAATATATTTTGATATTTGGATGTCATGATACCAGATGGTAAAATGGTGGGTTGGAGAACATTTTTTTTAATGAAGGAATGAAATGTGATTATGCTCCTTTAGATTGGACCTGTAGCATTGATTCTCCTTTAAGAAATAATGTGTAGTCAGGATTATATAGTTCTTTCACTTTGCTATGAAGCTGTGAAAGGCAGTGGTAATGTGTGCACTTGCCAAAAATTGCTTGTGAGATTTCCAAAGGAAATGGTGCAATAGTCAACACCTTTCATCCAGCTAACTTAGAAAGATGGTTGTCCAGCCACTGGAGCTTCTTTTTAAGCTTTGACTTTTTTTCTTTTAGCTGTGTTTGGTGCTAATTATTTTAGTATAGCAGCAAATATACATTGTTGCATCTACAGAGTAACAATAAATAAATGTTAAAAACTGATTAATGTCGGATTAGTGTAAATATTGGTTAATGATTGGTGTGGACTTGGTGGCTGAAGGACCCATTTTTGTGCTGCATTTCTCTATTATTCTATAAGTAGAATTTCATTTTCTGTCACATGTTAAATGTGCAAATATATACTATTCGCAAAATATACTTGGTGCTAACGACTTCAATGGGACCAAATTTTGGAAGAAGAGTTAAACATGCATGTACTACAGTATCGCATCTTTATTGCATGTGAGTGAGGATGAATTACTTTGTGTGTGTCCAGCTTTTCCAAAAGACCTTCCCAACATTACTCATTTAAACAGTGGCATGGTTTTGCCTATTTTATTCTGGCTGCTAGATTATGGTCTTGCCTATCAGATTAGTGTCTTGAGGTTCACACTATATCTGTCTTCAGAGAGGTATCAAGGAAATTAATAACGAGGGCATCTGCAGGGACCAATGCATTAGCAAGGAGGGATTGTTTAACTTATATGAGGCTGAAGGTCACTGAAATTTATTGAATGCAGTTGGAGAGACAGGAGCTGCATGAGCTAGAGAAACAGAGATATATAGCCATACACAAGTACATTGATGGAAAAACAATATTTTGAGATTTTTCAGTTTGGCAATGTATCATTTTGCTGTTCCTGCCAAGGAATGGAAAGGGTTAGAGAAGCAAGAAAATAGAGTGTTCAGCCTGAGTTGGTAATTCCAGTATTGTTCTGAGTTTTCCACATTTGGAAAAATAATTCATTGTCGCCTTCTAATATGCCATTTAACCTCTTGTTAATTGTTTATGTTCTGTGCCTGATGTGCACTCTCTGGTGGTGCCTGTTACTTCAGGACTTAATTAGCCACCACGTTCCTTTCTTGAATAATCTTATTGGTGAGGGCTGCTGTTGAACAGGAAACACAAAGAGACATCTTGGATTAAGCTGCTTTATATTTACAGGGAAACTATGCAATTATTTCTCTTCAACACAATGGAGGTGCATAATGTCAGCAAATTTAGGGAAACAACCAGCAAGATGCTTTAAGGAAAGTTGCAATTGAAAGATTGTATTGCAAGGATGTTTTTCAACTTGAAAAGTCACCTTGGCTCAGTGATGATTCTTTATCCTTTGAGTTAGATGATTAAGGTTGTAAGTCCCATTCCACAGTTTGAGCACATAATCTCGGCTGTCAGTGTGGGGTAACACTGAAAGAACACTGCATTTTTCCATGCTGTGTTTTGAATTATGTGTTGAAAAATTGCCCTATATTTTTCAGTTCAGGCAGATGTAAAAGAGGCTGTTTGAATAAGGGTGAAGAGTTCTTCTGGTGCCTGAGTCAATATTAATCACACAACCAGGACTGCCAAAACAGGTTATTCATCTGCAACTCAAGAACAATACAAGGATATGATCCCCTGCTGCAAGATACTCCCCCACAATATCTTCCTCGATTTCCACTCCTCGAGTGTGATCATGCAGGTGAGTGCCACACATTGACTCCAGAATTGCTGAAGTCACAGGTGGCACAAAACAAATGTCTGCACAGGGACAAGCTTTTGGCTGTTTCATGTGCTGTTTATCCTCGGGTTCTATTTTATTTACAAAACTGTCTTAAATTTCAGTTGAGGGGAGAATATTTCTTTATTACTGATGTCATTCAAACTACGTTAGAAGTCATTTTAAGGCCATGCACACTGTACAGTGATGAAACATTTATCTGAATAAGGAAGGCCAAGTTTAGTTCTATTTTTCATTGTCAGGTTTATCCATTGTACCTGCTTTTCAAAACCCATTGACAGAAAAAAGCTCACACACAAGTATATGGAAAGTAGTCCCAGCTGTTAAAAATGTACCTCATCTGGAATGGACAAGTGAGCGTCATGTGTATCTCCTGATCTTCAATGGATTTCACTGTTGACGTAATCTGAGTTTTTTCAACCTTCCTTCTCTGTTGCTAGTTCTAAATTTCTGGAACTCCATTTGCAACAGAATTGTGGGTCGTACTTTCATTTTGCCAAGGAATGCATTTCCTCTTAACAAATTTTTAAAACAATCTTTAGAAGAGTATGATTGAGAAATTCAGACAGTGAGCTCTTAGTTTCCACATTTCACATAGAAATTGCCAAGTGTTTCTGTCAGATTTACCCTCTGATGGCATTACTTCATTTTTACCACAAAGTCGAGGTCATTGAAGTTGATGAAAAGAATTTAACCTGTAATTATCTCCTGGTGTACTCTGTAAATAGTTCTGGTCAAAGTCAATAATTTCCTAAGGACCAAATATGAAATGTGTTGAGATCAAAGATTTCAGACACCAAATGTGCAGTATGTTATGTGGTCTATTGGAGTTATTCCATGTCTTTTAGTTATCTTATGGCATTGATGATTTATTGGAGATATATTTTGTAAAGGAAGAGAATAATAACCTAATGTTTGCAACTAATGGCAAGTATTGAAAAACTTTTTAAAAATACAGAGCATCATCACAACTGGACCAATCAATGAGAATCAAGGGGACCAATCAATGAGATTTAAGAGAATCATTCCCCAGTGGTTGAAAATATAACTCACACACAGGAAGATGTTGAAGGTCAATCATCTCTGCACTAGAGGTTCCTTGGGGTAATGTCTTTGGCTCAATCATCCTTAATGACCTCCTCCCAACATAAGGTCAGAAGTGGGGACATTTGCTGATGATTGCATGATGTTCAATTCCATTCACAAATCTTCAGAAAATGAAACAGATCAAACCAGAGTGCAGCAAGACCAGGTCAATGTTCAGCATGGGTTGATAAGTGGTATGTAACATTTGTACTTCACGTGTCAGGCAATGAACAGCATAGTCTAACCACCTACTTGTATCATTCAGTAATGTTACCAGCACGAAGGACCTTACTGTCATCAGTCTCGGGGACACTATTGACCAAAAACTAAACTGGACCAGGGCGACAAGATCAGGTTGGTGTCTGGATGTCCTGTGATGAATGACCTATCTCATAATTCTCCAGTGCCTTTTATACCATCCGCAAGACTCAAGTCAGAAGTGTGATGAAATAAACTCACCTACCCGGATGAATGTAACTCCGACCACACTCAAGAAGCTCTAACACATCCATTACCCAAAATATGGCACATTATGGTTGCAGTACATGCTGTCCGCAAAATGTATTGCAATTGCTCACCTTGGCTACCCTGGCAGCACTTTCCAAATCCACGACATCTACCACCAAGAAGGACAAGGAAAAGATATGAATTAAATTGCCATTACTCACAAAATTCCCCCCAAGACCATATTATCCTGTCATGGAAATATATCAATATCCCTTAATTATTGCAAGATCCAAGTCCTGGAATTCAATGCCCAACAATACTTTGGTAATACTTTCAAAAGTACATCTGTAGAAGTTTGTTAAAGTGTTTGGTGACAAGCCAAACCTCCTGACAAGGTAAAGACTCTGGTGAGCTTTCCTTATCATTGTATCTATGTGCTGGGCCCAGGACAGGTCATCCGATATGTTAATGCCTGGAAATTTAATGCCGCTGACTCTCTCCACCACTGATCCCCGAATGTAGACTGGGGAATGTTCACCCTCCTTCCCCTTCCTGAAGTCAACAATCAACTCTTTTGTTTTGCTGACATTGAGTGAGAAGTTGTTGTTGTGGTACCGGTAAGCTGACTCATCACTACTGGTGATTTGTCCAACAACAGTCTTCAGCTAGTTAGGTATCACAAGGTGATCATGCTGGGTAAAGATGGCATTGCAGAACCTGATAGATTTTTTTTAAATCATTGGTTTCAATGTCACTGTTACTGACTTTTTTCTACTAATTTAATAACAGAGTTTATATTCCTCACCCGCTACAGGTAGGTGGAAATTTTGGGTTTTAAAGAATGATGAGCTAAGTAGGTACATTTGCATCTGCATTACATTATGATATCTTGGAGCGGCCTGCATCATAGCATTTGAGAGACTAGGGTAGGAACGGAAGGTGCCTGTGGACATCAGCAGAGAAGAGAGTTGTGGGGACAGACAATAAAAATTGAAATTTAAAGTAACCAAGCTTGAGGGAAAGGGAAGGGAGTCCCTTAGAATGCCCAGGTAGCCTCAGACCTCACCCTTCAGGTAAAGCCACCCAACACTTAAGCCTAGGTCTTGTATCCATGGCAGAATTTCAGGTATGTGTGTCAATTACATGCATTTCAATCGCACACCCAATAGCTTCTGTGCAGGTGTGCCACACATATGAAGGGCACGGATCAAAATTCCAGAAGTGCAAAAGGTGCTTGATTACATTTAACCACTGGAGGTTTTTAAAAGTAAATTCTATAGCATGCATCAGAATTTCTAGGCCGGACCATTTTCACTCTTACAAGGAAGGTGCCTGATTGAGTATCATAGAGCAAGTGCCACCTGCAAAAAGCAAAGATAGAAAAAGGAGAGAAAGCAGAGAGGTTAAAATAATCCTTTTCATTAGATTGATTCATGTGAAAAATTGAGCCTTTCCTGAACTCAATAATGTAATGTTAAATGGTGTAAAAGTTATGGTAACTTAGTGGAAGAAATAGGACACTACTCATTCCAAACAGTTTCCCTCCCTTCACTGCTGAAATCATTCTGTCTTTAAATTTTGTTCCTGATGTCCAATAGCAATAACCAAAAATACTGTTTCAAATCCTGTAATATTTGGTAAGATTTTATGGCAGTGATTCAATCCTATACTTCAGAAACTACTTAAGCAATGCTCTCAACAGAGCTGAATTATTACATCCTCCAGCTGTAGGTTATTACCCATCTGCCTGTCATTTTCTATATTAATGTATTGTAAGACATGAAATTTACAATGTTCTAATTGTTTTCAATAGTCATAGTAGGATTTACAATGACCAGACCACGTCCCGTACCAAAAGATTTTCTCCTTTCTCCCTGACAATAACCTTCAATCCATCTCCTCTGGTTGTGACCAACCGAAAGTTTGTCTAAATTTCATCCAACTTCTCAGCACCTCGTTCCCTGAACCATTACATTTTCTGAAAACAATCTCTTGTTTTCCCACAAACAGAATTCTCTATCCAGTTTATTAAATCTGATACCTGACCTTGATGCCTTGATTGAGGGTTTCAATATTTCTTGAAACGTCACCTCCAGAATTGAGCAGAGTAAAATTCCAATGACCTGGCACCAGAGAACTTTGGTGGTATTGGACAAACAGATTTTCCAGGCTTTTGAGGGTTACATCTATTACCCCAGCATTTTACTTTCTTTTAACATATCACACAGTCACAAAAAATTTCCCAATCAACCCGGTGAGTTTAAAGGGAGCAGGAAACAGGCCTAGAGAGTTTAAAGGGAGCACGGGAAACTAAACCCAATGAGTTCCGGCTTCTTTACTTTCTCAGGAGGTTAAGGAGCTTCGGCTTGTCACCAAACACCAACAAACTTCTACAGATGTACTGTTGAAAGTATCCTGACTGTTTGCATCATGGTCTGGTATGGCTATTTAAATGCACAGGAATGTAATCTGCAGAGAGTAGTGGACTCTGTCCAATACATCACAGGCACATCCCTCTCCACCATCTGCAGTATCTACAGGAGGCACTGCCTCAGGAAGGCAACATCCATCATAGAGGATCCCCACTGCCCAGACCATGCCTTCTTCTCACAGCTACCATAGGGTAGGAAGTACAGAAGCTTGAAGTCCCACACCACCGGGTTCAAGAACAACTCCTTCCCTTCAACCATTAGGTTCTTGAACCAACTGGCAAAACCCTAATCACCACAGTGTAGCAACACTATGACCATTGCGCACATTTTTTTCTAATAACCTTCTTTCTTGTAAAAATTGTGTATAGCTTATGTTTAATTTTGTGTTTTTCTTGTGAATGCTGCTTGTATGAAGCTATGTGCCTGTGATGCTGCTACAAGGAAGTTTTTCATTGCACCAGTACATACATGTGCATATGACAATAAACTCTACTTTGATTTCTATGTTTTAGCCTGCCAAAACAATACTCCAGCTCACACTCTGGTTCCTAGCTCCAGCAGCACACCTACCCACAGTTGTGAACCACGATGTTTCCAGTTCTGGTCACACACCAGTAATACACAGCCAAACTTACAAGTACATGGGTCTGCAGATAGAAATGACTAATGAATCAAATGCTGAACCATTGGAATTTCCAAAGAATCAGATACTAGATTATCAGAGTTTTACTGTCATATATTAGCCTGGAGCTAACCAATGAAGTGTAAATGATTTCCAAAACGTCATTCCCCTTGTACACTTTGCCTCTGTTGAAGGGGACAAGGAGCATTACATTATGTTAAGGGATTTTCTTTATCAACTTGTCCTGCAATTTAAAGATTTGGCGATGTGAACCTCTGGTCCTTCCAAGCCTCCAGCACCTTTGCAAATCTTAAAATTACATTGCAGATTATCCCTCCGCATTCTTCCCACCATATTCCTCTGAATTAATTTCCATCGATCACGTGTGATGCAGTATATCCTAAGGTGCTAAAGTTCTGGTGAATTTTATTTACAATAACAGTTTCAAGACATAAGAC
>JARFYF010000007.1:39813765-39825012 GCA_030265395.1 Rhina ancylostomus | reverse complement strand
AGAAACACAAGTGAGCCATTTGGTCCTTCAGGCCTGGTTCACCATTAAATAAGATCACAGATGATCTTTTACTGCAGTGTCACTTCCCTGCACTGACTCTATATTCCTTGATTCCCTTAATATTTAGAAATCTATCAATCTCCATCTTGAATATAATCAGTGACTGAGACTTCACATCCTCTTGGATGAATAATTCCAAAGATTTACTACCCACTGCGTGAAGAAATTTCCTCTCATCTGTTCTGAATGGCTCACTCCTTATTTTGAGACTGTGACCACTAATCTAAGATACATAAGGCAAGTGAAACATCTTCTTATCAGCCTATCAACTCAGTGTTGTAGAGGGATACAGCATGAAAACAGGCCCTTTGGCCCACCAAGTCTGTGCTGACCATCGAGCTCCACTTTTACACTAATCCTTCTCTAATCTACCATTTTCTTCCCAAGTTCCATCAACTCTCCCCACAGATTCAACCACTTACCCACACCCAAGGGGCTATATAAGGTAGCCAATTAACCTAACATCAAGCACATTTTTGGGATGTGGGAGGAAACAGGAGCACCTGGAGGAAACCCACATGATCACAGGGAGAACGTGCAAACTCCACACGGACAGTACCAGAGGTCAGGAGGCCTGAGGAAGAAGCTCTGGTTGATGCACCATTGTGTCACTGTCTGTGCCACCATGTTACCCTACAAGAACTTTAAGTTTCAATGAAATCACCCATCATTTCTCCAAGAGAGCTTAGACTCACTGGGCGTAATCTCTCCTTGTTTAATGAATGCATCATCCAAGCAATCACAGTAGAATCTTTGTTGCAATATTTGTATCGCTGGTATATTCTTCCTTAGTTTGGAGTCAGACCCATACACAGTATTCCAAATGCTGCCTTACCAGGGCTCTATAGTATTGGGCAACTTTACTCTTCTTCTCAAATCTTCTTACAATAAAACCCAACATATGGAAAATCAAAAATAAAACTGCAGATTTTGGAAATCTGAAATTGAAAAAAAAACTTTCACTCATCTGACAAAGAGTCTTCAACCTGAAATGTTAATTCTATTTTACTTTCCACAGATTCTGGAAACGGTCAGCAGGTCAAACAACCAAAGGCCAACATATTGTTTGCCTTCATAATTGCTTGCTGTACCTACACGTTAATACAGTTCACCAAAAATTAAAGGATACCCAGGCCCCTCTGAACATCAATACATTTCAATCTCTCATCATTTAAAAAACTATAGGTTCTAATTTTTTTTCCTGCCATTGTGGATGACTACGCGTTATTTCATTCTATTTTTCATCTGCTGTGTCCTTGCCCCTTAACATGTCTATATTCCCTGTTAACCCCTCTGCGTTCTCCTTGCATCCCACACTGCCATGTAACTTTGCATTGTGAGCAAACCTGGATATATATTACACTTGGTCCTCTTATCTAAATCATTGATGTAAATTGTGAACAGCTTGGACCCCAATTCTGATCCCTGTGATTTACCACTAGTTACAGCCTTCCAATGTGAAATGACCCATTTATTCCTAATCTCTGTTTTCAAATCTAGTAAACAGTTCTCTATCTATTACCTCCTTTATGATCCACACTAATTTGGTGTAGCATATTTTTATGTGGTACATTATTGAAAGCTTTCTGAAGGTTCATATACTCTTCATCAGCCAGTACCCCTTTAGATGTTCTCCAGTCACAAGCTCAAAGAAAACATGAACAGATCTGTGAAACGTGATTTTCCTTTCATAAATCCATGTTGACTATCTAATCCAATTATTGTGTTCTTAGATCTTTGTTAGTATTGCTTAATAATAGATTCAAGCACTTTCTCTCTTGTTAATGTTAGGCTAACTGATCCAGAGTTCCCCATTATCCCTTTCCCTTTATGGAATCTTTTAATATTCAGACAAGTTAATAATATCATAGTTGCTGGACACCAGAGATCTGATTGAACTGACAACTGCCAATGTTCAAAAAGGGGTAGTGCTCAATACAATTGCTGGATCCTTTGTGGGGAGTTCTCTTTCAGATTAGTGGCCAGTGTGGTTGCTTTGCCATTGGCCGTGAATAGTGGGCCAAAGAGAAAACTGCTGCCCCGACCCTCTTTGAATGCAATCTTTAGTTCAATGCACGTTTTGAATCGGATTCTGTTCATTTAGTCAAGAACACGAAAAGAAAATGTTCAGAATTCAGTTAGATATGTGGGCAGAGGATTGGCAAATGGCTTTCAATCCAGATCAATGTGAGGTATTGCATTTTGGGAGATCAAACCAGAGTAGGACTTGTATAGTGAATGGGAGGGCCCTGGGGAGTATGATGGAACAGAGGGACCTAGGAGTGCAAGTGCATAGTTCACTGAGGTGGCATCGCAGGTAGACAGGATGGTGAAGAAGGTATTTGGCACGCTGGCTTCAATCAGGGCATTGGGTATAGGAGTTGGGAAATTATGTTGCAAATATATAAAGAAGTTGGTGAGGACACATCTGGAGTATTGTGTGCGGTTCTGGTCACCCTGTGAAAGGAAGGATGTTAGTAAACTAAGAAAGAGTGCAGAAAAGGTTTACCAAGATGTTGCCTGGACTTAGGGGCCTGAGTTACAAGGATAAGTTGCATTGACTCGGACTTTATTCCTGGAACGCAAGAGATCAAGGGGTGACCCAGAGGTATATAAGATGATCATGGGGGGCATAGCCAGGGCAAAAGCATATAGTCCTTTTCCCCAGAGAGAGGCTGCGAAAAACAAGAGGGCATAGGTTCAAGATCAGATTTTAAAAAGGGACATCAGGGCCATCTTTTTCACACAAAGGGTAGTATGTATTTGGAATGAGCTGCCAGATATAGTGATTGAGGTGGGCACATTAGCAACATTTAAAAGCCATCTAGATAAATACATGAATAGGAGAAGTTTGAAGGGCACTGGGAAATGGGACGAGCTCACTGGGCAACACAGTGCCTATTTCCATGCTATACGACTCTAATTGGTGCTGTTCAACACAAAGTTTCTCTCCACCCAAACTCAAAGGTTTTACTGATTCTGAAGTTTGAATAAAATGAAAATTAAAAATTTTTGCTCATATGGAATTGTGTGGTGGGAAAAAAAAACACTTTCAGAATGGAAACAGCCAGTAAGACAAAACTGCAGAAATGTGTCCACCTATAAGAGGCCATAGTGTAGCAGATTTATTTTTATATTAAAAGATAAACTTAGTTAATTAACTCACCTGAATAGCTGAGTAACAGTAAAAGAAAAGAGGTGTTTTCCCGAGTTCAACACAAACCTACTGTTCACTTCTGGAGATGGTCAGATATCCTGTGCCACCCTGAAGATGGAGGTAACTGGGTGGGAACCAAAAGGTGGAAAGAACTGAAGAACAGCAGCAAAATATTTATTCTGCAAGCAGCCCAAATTAATTTAAGGAACTTGTGATAATTACAGTAAGATAATAATCAGCAAGATAGCATTATAGACCACCATGGAGAAATAGGCAGAACCTGAAGTGCTTGCGCAATTAAGTCTTGTTAGAAGAAAAAGACCAATAATTGCTACAGGTGATTTCAATTATCCAGAAATAGATTTGGAACAGAACAAGGTGTCACCAAGGGAGAGTCAGAGGAAGGAGGGAATGAGATGAACAAATTAAGTGGATTAAAACATGACAGCTTTTTAAACACTGAAAGAAGCAACAAAGCAGTTGATATTATGGATTAGCATTTAGTAATATTAGTTAAAAGTCTGCAGTGACTTGACTGGAGCAAGTGAATAACATATTTATCTCATATTTTTGCCAGAAGTACAAGTGGTAGGAACATATTTTTTTCTGCCGTAAAGCCTCAGTTAAGTAAGATTGGTTGAATGTTTAAATTTAAAAATGGCCTGCAACAAATAAAAGAGTTGCAGCAATATGAAGGCTACACAAGTCCTCTATTAATTCTAAGAATTAAGAAATGACCCTGCCTCTACTTTGTTATTGCCATTATTCAATTTGAACCTCCTAAAACATGATTAATTTAGCAATGTTGAAAAACCACATTCATCAGAATATTGTTAAGTACCAGGGTATAATTTGAGCTAAGAACAGATTCTGACATTCATTTAAATCTGTGCAGTAAAGTCAAGGTTATTCTGTGAAAAGATCTCAAAATATAATGCTGGTGATTGTAACCTAATCACTTTTATGCAGTCCACTTATTCTCAGCTTAATTAGATTAACTGGGGCCCTATTGTGTAGTTGGACAAGCTGGGCACCTAAAGTTTTGGTGTGATCTGCGATATTTGCCCACAAGGTATATATCAAAATCATTGATCTTGAACAGAAGTGGTCCTGGAAAGAAACATGAGGAACACCAATCCCCATTCAATGCACAGTCTCCATTGAATATTATCTGCCAACTGTCTCTACAGTTCTGAAGGATATGCAAATCTTTCTGGAGGTAATCCTGTTCAGTTTTGCAATCTACCATTTCATTAGCCACATTACATTTTCAAGTTGAGTCACCATGATGATAGTCTTGGGTCCAGGTCATTTTATGAAGAAGTTAAATACAAAAAGGTCCCTGGAGTATGCTCCATTCAGAAAATTTCCCAAGTTGATGACAACCCACTTTGTTCTGCAGGTCAGCCTGCAGATTATGTATCCCTTGTAAAGCTTCTACATTGATACCCACTTCCTTTAGTCTCAGTATTAATCTTTCTAAACAAACAACAGATCTTACTGAAATCCAGTTGCACCACAGTCAGTTCTCCCCTTAGCAAACATTGTCATAATTGTTTGAAGTGGAGTTAGGAAGCAGAAAATACAGCAATTCTGATAGAATTAGATTTATTGCAAAACTGAATCAAGCAACCATCTCTAACATGTTCAGCTGAAGAACAAGTGACCTGTCTGTGCTGCTTAATGAATTCTTGGAACACAACTTCCGTGCTAAATATGTAAATGATTTGCTTCCTGTAATAACTATCACATAATTCCACGAGATCCTTGCTGGTCTTGCCTGACCTGGGGAAAGGACTAACATGGGGACTGTATGATTTTTTTTCAAATTAAGCTGGTCCTTCAGAAATTCATGGTCACTGGCTCTAATTACTGTGGCATCTGAAGGTTCATGTCTATTGCTGTTCACTAAGGCAAATTACAAGGACAGAGCTTCCCAGTGAAGAAGAACAACACTCAATTAAAAGTTGTGGCTGATTCAACAAAGTATAATGGTACACATAGTTCATAAAGGTATATACACACCCAATTTTCAAGAATTATTTATTTTTTTTCTCAGATCAGTTAAAAAGCATAACAACAAAAACTATCGAAATCAGCTGAATTATGTTTCTAAATAACTAATTATGTACAACTTAAAATTACACAAGTAACTTATGCCAACATTAATACAATCATGACACAAAACAATGGTTCAGAGCGTTAGGACAATGGCTGTACTAGTTCCAAAAACTACTTACAAGACTAAGCGACAAGCTCAACACTACGTGTTGCAAGTCAGGCCACTTCACTGAAGGCAGGGTGTGCCATTGGAAGGGTCTGTACAGGTCTTAGAAAACAGTGAGGCATTTTTTTCTAAACATCAGTTGTACCTCCCAAGCTTAACATCAACTATTATATCCATTTAACTACTACAAAAATTACAAGTTTGCCAAAATGTCTGTCAGTAAGGAGTTTGTACGTTCTCTCAGTATCTGTGTGGGTTTCCTCTGGGTGCTTCGGTTTCCTCCCACATTCCAAAGACGTACAGGTTAGGAAGTTGTGGGCGTGCTATGTTGGCACTGGAAACGTGACGACACTTGTAGGCTGCCCCCAGAACACTCTATGCAAAATATGTATTTCACTGTGTGTTTCGATGCACGTATGATCAATAAAGATATCTTATGTTCCAAAATAACACAAACCCAATAAGAACAATTTCTGTCTTCAACTTTCTTCGTGAGTCCGCTCTTCTGGCCTTGGCACACACTCTGTCTCACGTTGTCATTTCCCCTGCCACTCCCTGGGGACTTCCCACCTTTCCTTCCTCCACTGACTCTTTCAAAGCTGAGAAATCAACACCTCTGACCTCCTTTCTCTGGCTGGTTTCCAATGCACGCAACTCAGCCATCATGATTCTCAGCCTCTTTTGCTTCATCTTAACCACACTGCACTGAATGTTCATCAGTAAGTTCAGGCCAGACATCTTAAAATTTCCTCCACATAGCACCATTTTGCTCCCTTAAGGCAACCGGCTCAATCAGTGCCTGGTTTAGGCCATTTAATATCTCCATGGTCAGCAGAAATCCTGTAGATACTGCACCCTTTTCCAAGACCTGTGTGGTCTCTCCCACCACAGCAGCACCTTCCCTGAAGTTACCTTGCTATAATACCTTCTGCTGAGCTTCTCACTTCCATCTTTTAGTGCACTTAAATGGTACAGCCATAATACTAACACGCTGGTGAACCAGTTGTCTTGTACTATTTAAATAAATCACAATAGTCTCCTCCAAGCTAATTGTCGCTGCATATACACTCATTGTTCAGAGTATGCTGTCCAAATTACCATCCAAGTGGTAGTGAGAGCTAGATCATGACTGTTTTAGGACATCTTATCATCTGAACTTGGGACTCATTCCCTCATATTTCCATACATCAAGGCTATGCAAGTTCTCAGAGGATTCCCATCAATTCTATTTATTCCCCTGTGACCTGTCTATTGCCCCTCAATTCTCTCCCCACCTCCATAATTCCTGACCCCCACCCACACTAGGGGGTAGGAGTATCTTTTGTTTTTAAAGTTCTGATATCCTTCGTATTTTCTTAGTTTTGTCTTTTATTTTATGTGAACTAATCTTACCCTTATTTACAAATTTAATCTAATCTTGTTAACCAATCAAGTCATACTCTAATACATTTCTGGAGAGGGGCAAGGGGTTGTTGGTGATTTGCCCTTCTCAGAACCCACGACTTGTAACTTCCACCTTATTTTTAAAACTAAATCTTGAAGACAATGGAAACTTTTTTTTAAACTTTATTTATACAGCACGGTAACAGGCCCTTCCGGCTCAATGAGCCTGCGCCGCCCAATTACACCTATGTTAACCGACTAATCCGTACATCTTTGGAATGTGGGAGGAAACCAGAGCACCCAGAGGAAACCCACACAAGCACAGGGAGAATGTATAAACTCCTTACAGACAGCTGGCGCTGTAATAAAATTACACTATCACTGCTGTTTGCTGAGTTTCCATTTTATTCCATCTTGGGTAATCCATTATTACTCTACTTATTTTTTTTAAACTCCAGGTAAGTGCCCATCTCTTCTATATTAAGCTGTCTACTTGCTTTGTTTCTTTACTGGAACATAATAGTTCATCCTTCCTTGCTGGATCAGTATGCTACCAGCTAAGAAAACAGTCTTGCACACATCAAACAAAGGAGGTTTTCTCACCACAAAAACACAATCCTAGTCTATTTTAAAAAATAATGTTAACTTAACACACTTATGGCTGCTGCTGTAAACTTGCCTGCAAATTATTTGAGTTTGCTGTATTAACTGGTAAGAGATAAGTGGGCATGATCCAGAAGCCATTGCTGAGGTTTGGTTGCAGGATGGAATTGGTGGAGAATTAAATATTCCAGTGTACCCACTTTTCAAAAAGGTGGACTAAATGAGAGGAGGTGATGAGCTTGGCCTGATATTAAAGAATGCAAATCAAAGCAGATGAAGGAAAGAATCTCAGCTCAGAGAGTCAGGATACAGAATCCAGATGAGTGAAATAATAAAGGCCAGAAATGCTAGCAGTACAAGTAGCTTCTTGGACTTCAAATAACAATCACAGCATTGACTAAGTTGAAGTCAGCACATTAGAAGAGCATTGGATCTTCCAAGTGTTAAGGTGGAGCTGGCCACCATGGCAACACTGGACAAGAGGGACAAAATTCTGCACAACCCTTTGTATGAGCTTGTCTTTGCCATGGCTGCAGACCACTTGAGCCAGAGAATGGACATGAGAATATCTACCTGTAATTTAACTGCTGCAGTTTAAGAAGAATATAATTTAGTCACTGAGTGCCAGATTGACTAAAAGTTGCCACATCCTTGTTCCCTTGATGTTAAACTACACCTGGACAGGTTAGATTTCTTAGCAATCAGAGGGGAGAGTTAAGATGAGGGGAGAAAAATTGAGGGGCATTAGGAAGTACATGTTTACATCACCTGTAACTTGAAATAAAAAAATAAGATGTGACAAGGCAGAAATAGACTGTTCAAAGGAGGATATGAACATACCATATCACAAGCCATAAATTCTCCACTGGTCACTCCAATAACATCCAGCGGTCTCTCCTCGAGGAAGATGAGATGCTATCACATCACTTTGTTCCCTGACAGCTTGCTGATGTAAGCATTGATTAATACCATTCCACCTTGCAATGGAGAGGGGAGTTTGTTAGCATGTGTCACAAATCGAGGTTGGGTGAAGTCCCCTTCAAAACTGTTGAGCTGGCAGATGTGTAAACTATATGATGCGCTGATGAAGTTGGAAGTAATGGCAAGGATGTGAGAGTGTGGTGGAGGTTTTTTAAAAAAGTGTTGTGACCCTAGCCTGGTTGACAGAGATAATTGGTAGGTGAGTAATGTGATGCATTGAACATTGTCTTAATTTAGTATATCTTCACTGACGTTAACTGTGCAGGTGAGATCACCTCACTTCATGCAGCATTCTTTCTGGAACATCGAGGCCTAATGCCTCATATTGACATTAACAACTGTCTTCTCTCTGTACCATTTCAGTATATCTTTGGACAGTGTCCTGACCTTGGGCAGATAAAGGATCCCACTACACTTTATCAATTAAGTTCTCCAAAGCTACAGAAAATCAGGTGTCTGCTTTGATCTAAGTTTAGCCATAGCTTCCAGCAAGCTGCTACAATTCCCAGAATGACTTCCTTTACTGGTCTCAGCTACATTGAGCCTTTTTAAGAGATGCAAAGAGGCCTGAATCCAGCTCGTCCTGGTGCCAGTCACTCAGTTTGATGTTAACAGTAATATACTAAGCCAACAAAGAGTAGTTAGCACCAGATGGCCACTTAATGTGTGGCCTGCACCAGACTCAATTGGTGTGAACTAATCGTGTATCACAAACTTGGTGCATCTTTTCCAGTGCATTCCGACATAGCCCCTCCTTACTATCCCCACCTGCCATACATTTTAATCCTCCAGACTTAACCCTGTAGTTTCTACATTCTAACAGAATCATTAACTGAGCCAAATCGTCCTCCCTTCAAACAACTCATGTATCATATTTTGAAAACCAAAAGTAAATGAGTGATTCATAGTACCTGAAGGAATGCAAGACAAACGCATCAGGTAATGGATTGTTCAGGTATAACTGAAATGCCCATTTCTCACTGTTTCCTCTGTAAATGATGTGGAAATTACACAAGTAAAATATTGAATTTTAGCAGTCACCCACTCTTAATTTTTCTCCGTTTTGTTTTTAACCACAAGTCTCCTGGTTTCTTAATCCAACAAGCCATCTCTTGTTAAAATATTCCCTATCTACCTGACTTCATGCACACTTCCAAGGATTCAGTTTCATTTTGAGTTGTGTATCCTGTTCCCTGACTTTCTCCTTGTCATATTACTCTATATCCAACCCTACATACTTCCTCTTATCGGTCTCTGCTTCTCACCAGTGCCACTGCTGTGTTCCACAGCTCATTTTTGATTGACAGCTTCACTACAGGGCATTTTTCAAATTGTCGCCACCACTGAATTGGCAGCTTCAAAGCTACAGTTCCTGCACAAACTAATTAGTGCAACTAAAGGAAATGATGCAGGTTTAATTGGTATTTGGCATCAGGATCACTTCAAGCAGATTCCATTATACCATAGCAAGCATTCTGCAACTATCTCCTGCAGCATAACAAATGGAATGTAGAAAAACAGATTTTTCTTTCTGCATTTCTTACCTATATTTTATCATTTTGGTTGCACTTCAATGCAACTTACAATTTTAAAGTTTTTCCCAATATCTCACCCCTTGTCATCAGCTGAACCTTCCCCTCCAAATACCAAGAAGTGATAATCCTGGTCATTCGGAAAAAGGAAAAAGTGAACAATTGAAATTTTGGCTTTACAATACATTCTTCCTGTTGAACAATTGGGTTCCCAATGCTATTGACCTCGTCCCCCACCTCAAACTGCTCTTTCCATTGGCTTCCAGTCCTTTCTGCAGTTGCCATCTCAGTTGAACAGTTATTTTGTTGAGTGTCCTTCTGACTGCTGAGCTGAGATTCCAACCTCACATACTTTCTATCATAAGAAAACTTACTTCCATCTCCTTATTGTCAATCTCCAACCCTATAAATGTCCCTTTGCTGTTTAAACTCAAAAGTCATGCCTCTGATAATTCCATTCTCAGCCATTTCCAAACTCTTTTGCTGAGGATCTCTTCATTCAACACAACCTCAAGGGGTTGCTCTGATGCTTGGGCACCCAATGTCAACAATTTACATTACTTCTCCTCATGTTTAAACCCCTTGATGATCTCAACCTTCCTTATCTCTATAACCTGTTCCAACTCTACAACTACCACAAACCATCCAGTCCTCTGACGATGACATATTTTACTTAGCAATCTCCTTGTCCCACCATTGACAGCCAAGTCTTCAGCTATCAAAGTCTCAAATCTTCAGCTTCTCCACTTTTCATTCCTCCTTTAAACTATATTTTTAAAGCAAAATCTTTGATCAAGCTGTTAATATTATTTCATTTTCTTGTTCACTATTACTTTTGTACTTTAGTATGCAAACTAATGCAACTAAAGACTTAGAAGTCTCCTGGAACCTAATGGCCTGCATCCCAGAGCCTGAAAAGAACTGGCTGCAGAGTCAATTGGTTGTAATCAATCAAAATTCTCTAGATTCTGGAGAAAACTCAAAGGATTGTAAAATTACAAGTGTAATATAACTGTTCAAGAACAGAGGAAAACAGTAAAAAAAATAGACCAGTTAGCTGAACACCTTACATATGGAAAATGCTGGAATCTATTAGTAAGTAGGTAACAATGGGACACACGTAATATAATCAAACAGCATCAACACAGATTTACGAAAGGGAAGTTATGTTTCTTTTTCAATATTTTTATTAATTTCAAATAATAAGTACAAAATGGATGAAACAAAGGAAAAAAAGAAAATATTACAAAATAGATTATATTGAATCACACTAGAAATCACAATGCTTCATATTGATAAACAAA
>JARFYF010000007.1:39743849-39760320 GCA_030265395.1 Rhina ancylostomus | reverse complement strand
TCAAGAGACTGTTAGATAGGTACATGGAGCTAAGTAAAATAGAGGGCTGTGGGTAAGCGTAGTAATTTCTAGGGTAGGGGCATGTTTGGCACAGCTTTGTGGGCTGAAGGGCCTGAATTGTGCTGTAGTTTCTCTATGTTTCTATGTTTCTATTTAAAAAGGACCTGATGGGCAACTTTTTCATGCAGAGGGTGGTGAGTAGATGGAACGAGCTGCCAGAGGAAGTAGTTAAGGCAGCTACAATTGTATCATTTAAGAAACACTTGGATAGGTACATGAAGGGGCAGGGCTTAGAGGGATATGGGCCAAATGCAGGAATTTGGGACTAGCTGCGTTTGCACCTTGGTTGGCATGGACTGGTTGGGCCAAAGGACCTGTATCTGTGCTGTATTGCTCTATGACTTTATGACTGTGACTTTATGACTCTATCCAGGTACAGTACCTGTCCAAGTGTCTTTTAAATGTTGTAATGAGGATGGGTTGAGTGATCTAGGGCTTTTGTCTTTGGAGAGAAAGAGGATGAGAGGTGACATAATAGAGGTGTACAAGATGATAAGAAGCATAGATCGAGTGGACAGTCAGAGACTTTTTCCCAGGGTGACAATGGCTAATACAAGGGGACATAATTTTAAGGAGATTATAGGAAGGTACAAGTATTATAGTCAGGGGTAAGTTTTTGTTTTACACAGAGTGGTGGGTGCTTGGAAGGTGCTGCCTGCAGTGGTTGTGGGGGCAGATACATTAGGGACATTTAAGAGACTCTTAGACATATGAATGATAGAGGAATGAGGGGCAATGTGGGAGGGAAGAGTTGGATAGATCTTAGAGCAGGATAAAATGTCAGCACAGCATTGTGGGTTAAAGGGCCTGTACTGTGCTGTAGTGTTCTATGTTCTAAACGTGAATTTGTTTAATGCGGTACAGTGTTCAGCACAGGCATCGTGGACTGAATGGCCTGTTCCTGTGCTGCACTGTTCTATGTACACTCATGAGCTTCATCTCCTGCTTTTAAGGAAATATCCTGATTTGTCTTCCTTGAATCCCAAGTGGATGATTTCATACTTGCCCCACTGAACTTCATCTGCCAGCATTTTGCCTATTTATTTTGCCCAGCAGTGATTCCTTGAAACTTTCTGCTTGTACCTACGGAACTTGCTGTTCTTCCTAAAACAATATAATTAGTAATTTAGGATATGTTGCTCATCATTATTTCATCCAGGAATGGAGAAAAACTGAAGTCACTATCCAGTTAGTTCACTTTTACTGGCTTGCCTCCAGCTTTATGTTCCCTTGTTTTGGATTTTTGCCCCAAAGAAATTAGTCTCTCTGTATTCTGTAGATTCACTTTCACCATAGATTCACATTTGTTTTAAATACCTATATTAGAGCTCTAAATTTTAGGAGTTGCAAACTAAATTATGAAAGAACACCACATTCTGCCAACCAGAGAATGCTAACTTTATACCTTACTTCTATTATCTGCTTCCCACTTAATACTTAACCCACATTATAAAAGTTACCCTTAACGCTATGCACTTTTAATTCTGGTAATGGCATATTATTCAAGATTTTATCAAGTGCCTTTTTTCAAGTGCCTGGATATGACAATATCATATCCAGTAACACTCCCCTACTGTGAAGACTTTCCCCCCACCGAACAAATTGAAAGTTTTGAATAAAAGAAACAAAATGCTGGAAGAACTCAGTAGATCAGGCAGCATCCATGGAGGCTGTGAAAAGGTCAACAAGATTGGATCAGGACTGAAAGTATAGAAGGGAGATAGCCAGAAGGTGGTGGTTTTGGACAGGTGTTATCTAATTCAGCTTCATTGCAAATAGTGCTGTGATCACAAACCTATCTCAGCAGTACTTGGTGTTTTATATACGTACCAACGGAAATGGAAAGGGTTAGCTGTTTAGCAACAAAGATGGATGCAAATTCGTGCGGAAAGGATTTTCTGGGCATGCTGGAAGATTTGCAAAGCACAGTATTTCTAAGAATACTGGTCTCAGTGTGGCAGACTAATGTTCACTTTGAAGCACAGTAAAACCAACAGGTTTCTAAATTATTCATGCAGAATTATGTGCTGCTGTAAATCAAAGCTACTAGGATTATAAAAATGTCACATTAGTAATATAAGTAAATTGACTTCTTCAGTCATCCGCATACACTGTCATAAAGTAATTGATGTTCAGAGGTAACAGAGTGATTGGATTTAAAGGGAGATATTTATGACTCAACACTCATTTAGATATTTAGATTCGATACTCACCTACGCACGACCCATGACACCTCTAGCAATGACAGATAACTCATGAATTTGACCCTGGCAGTTGCTAGAGGCTCGAAAAGAACCAGCAATGCTATAAGGAAATAATAATAATAGTAATGTCATGGGCTAGGAATTCCCTTGGTCCTGTTTTAGCAATGTTATTTTCTATAATTCGAGCAGAAATTTCTGACCAGGTATTTTCTACAGATGAGAGCAACTTTTCATAGATAGATTCAGAGAATTTAGAAAAATGTTCAGTCCACCTGGTTTCATTTGTGGTGGGGAGGTTGAGTGGAAAATGAAGAACATGTGATGTTCTTTATTATGTGGCGAGGTTCCCCTTCTGGAGAAGGATTGCTAGATGAGGAATAAGACTGAACAGCCAGCTGATACTCTGTGGAAGAGGAAGAGAGCAACATTGAAAGAAGCAAGAATAAATGCTTCAAGAGAAAAAAGAAAACACAGTGGTGACAAGAAGGCCAGTTTAAAATAAATTAATTTATAAATTGTTTGATTTATTGCAGTCATTAACCACTACAAAATATCATTTGCTCTTAGCTTTGTTTTCAGAAAACAATTATCTTGAAACTAAACCCAATCAGATCATTTATTCCTCCAATCTGTGAAAAGATTGAACATGTTTATTCTTAAGCAAAAGAATATATGTTCATTATTCAATCAAGAACTTTTGCAAAGCCACTGAGTTTTATGAAGAGGATTGGAGAAATGTTATTGATCAAGGAATTGAAAAAGATCTGAGCAAAGCTGAAACCAAAGCAATTTAAGAGGTAAAAGTTTAAAAAGTTTCACTTTTTACAGCCCAATATAATCTTATGTCCAAAATGTAGTTAAAATGTTAATTATTATGGGAATTTTTTTTCAGAAAAATTGATTGCCATCACTTTCAAAATAAAATGATATTTAAATAAATTTGATAGATCAGGTGAACAAAGGTTTAAAATCCCAATGAAGAGAAAAGCATGGAGCTCTCTTGCAGTTCTTGCCAAAACCACTTCCTCAACTGATACCACCAAAGCAGATTTATTAGAGAATCATCTTATTTCTATTTTGGATGCATTGTTGGTGCATCACATTGTCATATTTACTAATTAAATAAAAATGTCACAATGTTGAGCAAGCTCGCAGAGAACCCAAATGCAGCACACTGATACAAGACTGGAGTCAGGATACTTCTTCAGGACAAATACAGGCAGCAACTGGAAGGAATCTTGCCCTCAGAGATGAGAAGAGGAATCCCAACACAAACTGGATCTTCAAAAGCAATAGAGAACACAGGATTGCTCTAGAGTAGACCACTCTAAGCAACTAGGAGCCAAAGGTAGACCAATAATCTGGCAACTAGTGCTAGTGAAACCCGGGTACTTATGCTAGGCCCCTGATGGGGCTCAGGTGAGTGTCGTTATGTAATCAGTCCAGCATGGAATCCATGTGCTGTACAACAAGGCATTAAAGGAGCTATATTGAGGGCCAGAACCCAGAACCTGGACAAAAAGACCCTCAAACATTCAATTTTTTATTACATGAAGCTCTTTGAGAAAATGTTGTATGATAAACCATGATGAAAATGCAAGGGTTATTTATTATGACTAAATTCCCCAAATTAGTTGATAACTTTTGGTTTTGTTATGGAATATGTAGAAGATGGAAGAACTTGGAGACATCAAAAGACAGCTAGAACCTGAAAGAGCATCCTATTGTTGACTTGAAATGGAATGTGAATGTGAATTTGCTATTCAATTGATGATGGTAACTTTAACAGGAAGACTTGACATAAAATCTTGATAGCAGTAGGTAATGTTTATGGAAAGAAATGCTCACCTTTCACAAAGCTTTTAATAATACACTGGATTACCTGATATACAGTGTCAATGTTTATAGATGGAAATGTCAAATGACTCCAATGAATATGCTAATTTAATGCAAAAATACATTTTATATGTACATGAATACTATGCCATACATTATTTTGCAAAGTATAATTGATTATACTTCATTCTTCTGAGACCATAATGTAATTGCAGTATTGTCCTAGGTCAATAAGATGCCATTGGTTCTCAGGCAGATGATCAAGACAACTGGAGTTCAGACTACTTCCTTTACTTGAAGATGTAGATAGTCAATTACATGGCAATTTTGTGTCTGCTGTTTCTCTCTAAATTGGAAATTATTAACGTAAATTTTTCAGCATGGCAGAGAAATTTATAGCTGTCATCTAAACTCTGAAGTTCACATCTCAAGTTTGATGTGTACAAATGGTTCTCCGGTGGTAATCATTGATCATGGTTTACAGCATCATGATGGCAAGAAATGCACTGTGCATTATTCTGTACTGAAACTGTACTCCTCTACTGCTGTGTTGCCTGGTGAGTTCATTGAAATTAATTGCAATTGAAGATTCAAAATACTATCTTTGTATTTTTTTAAAATTCCAGTTTGTTAAAATTTGATAGGCAAAGTCGATTAAGAGGTTGCTGGTATTCCGTTGCAGGCATTTTGAGAAGATGAATGATCATTACTTATTACAAGCCATTAGCAACAGTGATTACAAAGTTTAGCATTCTTTTCAAAATGTCATAACACTTCTGTTCCAACTCCCAACATAAAATTAGTTATTCAAACATAGTTGCTCCCTTCTTTCATGGTAAAAGATTTGCTGAGGATTAACAAGCTCCCTCATTGTCTCCTGATGGCAGACACATTGTGAGTGGGAGAAAATTAACTGCTCACATACCATTGAAAATAATTTTGAATACTCAATGAAATCAAATCATTAAAATATTTCATTCAGGGTTATCAATTACACAGAATGATTGATTAGGATGGTTTCATTCATTGATTGATCTTTCACTGATTTGTACCAAGTACTTTGCATGTTCTTTTAGGCAAAGCAACAAAGATCAAGGGGCTTCCTGAACACTATTTTGCCTTCAGGTATGAAAGTCAGACAAATTGCTTGGGGATCCCTATTGGGGAGACAAAATCTGATATCAGAGTAAAGAACTTTTGAAGCAGATGCCTAAAATGAATTTTCAGAATAACTGAAGTGTTTCTGAACAAGAATATGACTTAAGGATTGAATGAAAGATGTTTTTTTTAATGTTTGTTCTATATGAAAGCAGATTGGAGATATTGGCCTGAAATTTCTGCAAAAAAGCTCAAACCTCCAACAGCTTTGAAGGCTACATAATTTAATGCTGCACCTTCAGCAATGCAGCATGGACTATACTATTTACTAGCAGTTGTACTGGGAAATCCACCCAATGAAACTGTAACAGGATAGACCCAATGCAAATCAGTAACTCTCTTCCTTCAATGGAGAGGAATGGCTGTGAGGGAGAGGGGCAAGTTCTTTATATAATTCAGTTAGTTTAAATGAACTTAATTGCTTTTAAGTACACTAAGTGTGTGCAGTACTTGAAATGTACTGAATCACTGTCAGCCACACTGCACATGTGTGCATACATCATATATTTTACATACATTAAACTGCTTTCCTCTTTTTGAAAAGAAAGTGTGATTCATATATCCACATTATTTACAGATTTAACTTTTTCACCGGTTTTCTAAGTCTTTTTGACCTTCCAAAAGGAGCTGACATCATTAGCAATGAATCCACTTCTTGACTTAAGAAAGCTATCATCATTTCAATAGAATCTGGTGTCAATTATTCCACAATCTCAACTGGATCAAATTCTGGAATACCTTCATATAATACCGTAATATTCTCAAAGTATATCTCTTACAGGATTTAAGTGATTTACATGAACACTAAGAAGTCAATGCCCTGTTTTCACATGATATGTCTTTGTTTTAATGCAGTGTGATTAAAACATTTCAACCCTTCTCACAATAACTAAAATGCACTTTTTGGAAAGGTCACATTGGCTGATTCCAACTTTGTACAGATTCTTTGCTGGTTTGATTCTGTAGGCTTGACAGCTGGTGTTCATGTATACTAGCACTTCAAAATCTCTACATAACTAAGTCAAATACAAATCCTCAAGCTTTTGTCTTCATGCTCATGATATGATTTTCTTTACCCGCATCTCCATGTCTCCATTTAAGACAACCTTGTACCATTGAAAATTTGATAGGTTATAGTATGATCTCATAGAGTCAAAGAGCAATACAACATGGAGATAGGCCCTTTGGCCCAACATGTCCATGCCAATCATGGTGCCCAGTCAGCTAGTCCCAATTTCCAGCACTCGGCCCAAATCCTTTTAAAGCACATCCTTCCATGTACCTATCCAAGTGCTTCTTAGGTGATACTATTGTACCTGCTACAACCACTTCCTCTGGCAGCTCATTCCATATATTCACCACTCTGCGTGAAAAAGTTGCCCCTCAGGTCCCTTTTAAATCTTTCCCCTCTCACTCTAAACCAATGCCCCCTAGTTTGGACTCCCTACCCTGGGGAAAAGACAGTTACCATTCACATTATTTGTGCCTCTCATAATTTTAAACACTTCTACATTGCCCTTCATTCTCCTTCGTTCCAAGGAATAAAGATCTAGCCTGGTCAACCACTCCCTAGAACTCAGGCCCTCTATTCCTGGCAACATTCTCATAAATAGTAAATCTCCTATCTTCTTCTGGACTTTGGCTCATTCAATCCATCCTTTTAAAGTTTTATTGTATATTTGTTTGAGACTAATGCTTTTCTGTGTCTTCTCAAATACATCCATTGCTGTAACTGGAAAATCATCATCTATTAGTTTCAATGTGAAGATCACGTTCATACTTCCTCAACCTGAATCCACCCACATCAACTTTGACAAAACATTTGCAATTGCATTTGTTTAGAAGTGCTCCATAGGATCACGTAATTAAACTCAGAAATGAGAATAGCCTACTGTTGTATCTTCGATGTAGCCATTGTTGGTATTGGTGACTTAGGACCAAGAATTGCTAATAAAGGCTTTTTGTCTGTGATCAAATCAAAGGGTTGGCTCAGGAGAAATTGATGAATGTTTGACTCCTAGAATAACTCCCAGAGACTCAAATCATACATAATTTCATTCATTCTTTGTCAATGTGCAATGCAAGCATAATTCTTTCTTTTTGACTATCACCCATACTTCCTTCTCCATAATTAATTCAGGCATCACGCATAAATTTCAAAGTACGTGTTCTATCTTAGTGAAATAACAGACACACTTCCAAGACTCTTCATGTCTAAGTCATATACTTTTTACTGTTTATTGTTCCCAATCCACTTTCTGCTTTCAGTCAGTAGCTGATGTAATGGGATCAGCAGCATTGTAAGGACTGACAAAAATCCAGTATAGTGCTGTAATGTCCCTAAAATTTATCTAAATTCTGCAATGTTTTCAGGTTTCCTTGCCCTCATGATTACTTGGACCTTTTCTTTGTCGGGTTGTAATCCATTTTCATTTATTTCTGGGGAACAAAACTACTTCTTTCTCCAGAGCCAAATTTGTATTTGTAGCCACTTTTAATATCCAAAGGTTTTCTTCTTCAGTGATTGTGCCTTTTGTTACAACATTTTGATTGCAGAGATACTTCCCTGAAATTCAATTTCAGGAATGGAGTGTAGCCAGCAAGGCCAGCATTTATTGCTCATCCCTAATTCCCCTTGCTAAGATGGTAATGAGCCTGTCATCTTCAACCACTACAGTCCTGTTGGTGAAGATACTCCAACATTACATCGAACGTAAGAGGAAAGTATACAGTAAATGGCAGGGTCTTTAGGAACCCTGATGTACACAGGGATCTTGGGGTGCAAGTCCATGGCTTCTTGAAAGTGGCAACACAAATAGAAAGGATGCTAAAGAAGGTGTATGGCACACTTGCCTTCATTGGTCAGGGTATTAAATATAAAAGTCAGGAAGTCAACTTGCAGCTGTGTAAGATTTTGGTTAGGCCACATTTGGAGTATTGTGTGCAGTTCTCTTTGCCACATTATGAGAAGGATGTAGAGGCTTTGGAGAGGGTGCAGAAGAGGTTCACCAGGATGTGGCCTGGATTAGAGAGTATTAGCTATCCAACCCAAACTTGGGTTGTTTTCTCTGGAGCTGAGAGCAGAGAGCCAACCTGATAGAAGTGTGTAAAATTATGAGAGGCATAGGCAGGGTATATAGCCAGAGTCTTTTTCCCAGGGTGGAAATGTCAAAATATTAGAGGGCATAGGTTTAAGGTGAGAGGGGGAAAAGCTTAAAGGAGATTTACAGGGCAAGTTTTTTTACACAGAGAGTGGTAGGTGCCTGGAATGTGCTGCCAGGGGAGGTGTGGAAGCAGATACAATAGCAACATTTAGGAGGCATTTAGACAGGCAAGTGAAAAGGCAGGGAATGGAGGGATGTCGACCACGTGGAGGCAGATGGGGTTAGTTTTAGTTGGCATCATGGTCAGCATGGACATCGTGGGCCAAAGGGCCTGTGCTCTGCTTCACTGCTCTATGTTCGATGTAATGTGTTTGTCCATGGATATTCAAAAACAGAGTTAAGAAAGTAAGTGTTGCTCAAAAAGAGTCAGATGAAATAAATAAGTATTTTGCAGTCATCTTCAAAATAAGGAGAAAAGTAACATCCCAGAAATAATTGTAAATCGGCAATTGGAAGGGAAGGAAGAACTCATGAAAATTACAATCAACAGGGAAATGGTACTGGGAAAATTGTTAGAGCTGTGGTCTGATGAGTCTTTGGGTCCTGATGGACTTCATCCTAGGATCTCAGTAGAAATGGCTAGTGCAATAATTGATGTCATTGTTTTAATTTTCGAAAATGTCCTTGATTTGGGGAAGGTTCCATTAGATTGGAAAATAGCAAATATATCTCCTTTATTCAAACAATGAACGAGGCATAAAGCAGGAAACAGTAGACCAGTTAGCTTAACATCTGTCATAGGGGACATGTTCGTAGTTATTATTAAAGATCTTATATTTGGGAACTTAGAAAAATTCAAAGTAACCAGGCAAAGTCAACATGTCTTTGTGAAAGGGAAAACATGTTTGACCAATTTATCGGGGTTCTTTGAAGAACTAACATGCTGTGGATGAAAGGGAACTGGTGGCTGCATGCACTTAGATTTACAGAAGACATTTGATAAGGTGCCACATCAAAGGTTGTTGCTGAAAATACAATCACTCGGTGTTGGAGGGAGCATACCAGTGTGGATAGAATATAGGAAACAGAGAGCAGGCATAAATACTTTTTCTGGTTTGCAAAGTGTAACAAGTAGTGTGCTCAGGGGATTGGTGCTATGACCTCAAATTTTTATTGTTTCTATAAATGACTTGGTTTATTATTGTCACATGTACAGAGATACAGTGAAAAGCTTTTTGCGTACCATCCAGACAGATCATGCCATATATAATTAGATCGAGGTAGTAAAAAGAAAAACAGAATGAAGAATATCGTGTTACGGTTACAGAGAAAGTGCCTTGCAGGTAGACAAATAAAGTGCAAGGGTTATGATGAGGTAGACTGGGAGATCAAGAGTTCAAGAATTCATCTTTAATATTTGAGAGCTCCATTCAAGAATCTTATGACACGGATTAGAATCTGCCCTTGAACCTGGTGATAGATGTTCCCAAGTTTTTGTATCTCTGCGCAACGAAGGAAGGAAGAAGAGAGAATGACCGGAATGGGAGGGCTCCTTGATTATGTTGGCTGATTTCCCAAGGCATGGGAAGTGTAGATGGAACCAGTGTAGGGGAGGTTGGTTTGCATGATGGGCTGGGCTGCATTCACAACTCTCTGTAATTTCTTGCAGAGAAATTCTTTGCAACTTCTTAATGAGGGCACAGAAGGTATGACTGCAAAATTTGCTGAAATGGAGGTAAGTTGTGAAGAGGAAGTAAAGGAGTCTACAAAGGTATTAAGACAACTGAGTGGGTATAATTTGTCCGGCAAATGGACAGTAGTATGAAATTGTCCATTTCGACAGGGGAATAAAAAAAGACATACCTTCCAAACCATGAGAGACTGCAGAGCTCTGAATTGCAGAGGGTGCTGCATGTTCTAGTGCATGATTTGCAAAAGGCTGGTGAGTAGGAACAGAAAATAATCAGGAAAACTAACGGAATATTATTGTTATTTGTCAAGAGAATTGAATGCAAAAGTAGGGAAGTTAGGCTGCAATTATATAGGTATTGGTGAGACCACATCTGGCATGCCATGTACAGGATTTGTTTCCTTATTTATGGAAGGGTGTAAATTTATTGGAAGGAGTTTGGCAAAGGTTTACTGGACTAAAACCTGGAATGGGATGTTGTTCTTTGAGGAAAGGTATGACAGGTTAGACTTGCATCTGCTGGAGTGCAGAAGAATGAGAGGAGTCTTCAATGAAACATACAAAAAGTTTTGATATGGTGGATACTGAAAGGATTTTTTTTTCTTCTGAGTAAATATAGAACTAGGGATCCTTGTTTAACAATCAGGGGTTGGCCATTTAAGAACAGAAATGAAGTGAAATTATTTCTCTCAAGGAATTAAGAGTCTTTGGAACTAACTTCCTCAAAGGGTAGTGAAAACAGGGTCTTTGAAGCTTTTTAAAACAGAGGCAGATAGATAGTTGATAATCAAGAGGGTGAAAGTTGAATGCCGATAGACAGGTATGTGGAGTTGAGGTTACAATCAGAACAACCTGTTGTGTTTGTTCTTCATCACGAGACAAACTTGGCATGGGTTTAACATTTGAATATTTATTTAAAAAAACCAACAAAACAACAACAGGCTGCACAGACTTATGACGGACAGCTTTTCCCGTTCTTTCCAGCCACTTCCTGTTCCCCCTTGTGACCCCTTGTATTACCTACTGGGAACTGTAGTTCTTTATTATAAACTACATAACACATAATAACACACAACCGTGACCTTATTAACTGACTCGGCCATACAGCCTACCCCTACTCCTAGGTCCTATCTTTTATATTCAGACTCACCCTAACACAGAATCAGTCACCAATGCTGGCCTGCATCCCAGAGTAAGAAAAGCAAATACTCTTGGGTGACTATAATGCCAGGGTCAGAAAGGACACAAACCTATGGGAAATCTTCATTTGGCAGGAAGGCGCAGGGAAAGTTAACTCCAGCAGAGTTTTCCTCTTGACAAATATTTGGAACACAGTCTTATCGTAATGGTCACTTTGTTTTGTCAGAGGTACCAAACATTGGACTTCATGACAATATCCCTGATCGAAGCACTGACCCCTGTTATTTTCTGAGTGAGAAACCACAAGGATGTTTGCCTCTCCTTTGCCATTACAAGTTGGACTGATCACTGCTTAATCCACTCTGCTATCTCCATCATCTTGGCCTCAGAACAACAATGGCCACAGTAAAGTTCCTGCAAGAAAATCATTATTCAAGGTGTGAAGAAATAAGTCTCAAAAGCTCCACAACACCCAGACTGTCCTGGATTCTGTCATAATTAGCAGCTGGAAAGAGACTCCTGACATCTCAGCCAAAAAACACCAGCTCTGGTTTGATGAGGATAACCAGGAGATCTTGGAGCTAATTAACTACAAATACAAGGTAGTTGTAATTAGAAATTGCAGCATGCCTCACTGGGAAAGCATGCAGACACCTGAAGGCTAAGAAAACCCATGACCTAATGAACAGATGGGAAGTGGAAAGAGGGCAATTTGCTGATAATCATGATGTGCACGGAGTTTTCAATCATGCCAAGTCCCTCTCCAGCCCAAATGCCCAAGGACCCATACGCTGAGAGCCAAGAACAGAGGATACCTATCAAGAGGTAGTCAGAAACTCTGAAAGATCCCTTCAAAGAATCTCTCAACCTTCATCCCTCAATGCCATCCCACAATAAACTATCCAGTCTATCCTTGCCACCACCCCAGACCAATAAAAAAGTTGAGAAGACCATATGACAACCAAGAAGCAAACAAGCCTCAGGAGAAATCAGTACTACTCCAGCTGAAATTCGATCACAAATTCACAACATCAATTCCCATACCTGTTTTTGTTTCAAAAGGATAATCCCCCTCCTTGCCTTTAATGTGGTGGCATGGGATCTTTGAGAGGGGAGAGTCTGTAGAAGGTCTTCTCAGAAAAATGGCACCTCTGGAAGTCTGGCACCCTTTCCATCCAGGACAGAAATGTCAGCCCACCTTTGAGCTCAAGGCTCTGGAGTGGAATTTGAACTGATGACCATCCATTTCAGTGGAATCGCAGTAAAGTAGCTCAAGAATTTGTTCACCCTGAATGAGTTTGATTTCTGTAAGTCACCAGAGCTGAACTCAACATTATTCAATGCAGCCACTGCAAATTAGAATTGTATGCCCATATATGAGCGGAGTTCTTGATTTCCAGTCAGGTAACTTCTTCATTCAGCTCTGCTTCATTGCTAATCTTGTGTTGTTCCTGGTTTGGATGAGCTGCTATCTGGCACAATTTGTTGAAACTGTTTATACCTAGCCACATGCGGAATCTTGACAGAAGATATTTATTATTGATCATTGGAACCTCCTTTAATAGCTGGATTATAAATTGCTAAGAAAACAAAACATATTTGGTTCCTATTAGGAAACATGTGTTTGGTTAAGATTACATTGCTTGAGGTAACTCTGTTGATATTGACCACAACTAAAATATTACAGAAATTCTCCCTCTATCCATTGTGTGTCAATGCCCTTTCCTTCTGTGCATATTTGTCTGCAACAAATGTTGTATCTGTACCTTTTCAAACAGTGAAAAACACCATAGCTATAGAGCAAAAAGATCATTAAACATGAACTGAAGTGGACTCTATTTCAAATCTGTATGAACTGTGAACAAAGAATTATGGATAGCTTTAGTTGCTAAAAATTATTTCACTGAAAATGAAAAGTATAATGCAGTTCATAAAATTTAATTGTTTAATCTTTAACAATAAGCAAGAATGATATCAGTTACTGTTTAGCTTTAGGATGAGGTGAAGTTGGTCAGATTTAGCAAAGCTGACCTTAGACTTTACAATGTTTGACAATTCTGTTTCCTTGCTGCAGCTACAACTCCTTGTCAAATGGCAACTGTCCATCCAGAGCTCTGCACCGCAGTTCTACAAAATGCCCTCTTTGGAATCAGTTGTTCCTCCACTTTCTACAATATACATGCTACTCTTTCTTTCATCTATAGACTGGTGATGCTAAATTCAAAGCAGTGATAATATTGCAGTTTTGTATTTCAGTTATTCTCAACTTCTTACTTGTTCCTGATATTCTAAGTGCATCACCTCATGTTCAATGGAAGCACAAAGATGAAGGCAGCAAACAATTTATCTCACAGTGCATGAATTAACAAAAAATGGCTAGAGAACTAGCAGGACCAGAGAAGATATTCAAATAATTTTTTACTTGTGGGAATAGTGTTCAGAGAACAACCACTTTAAAAGGTTTTCTAGGCGTTATGCAACATGATCAATAGTGGAAAGTGCCACTGAGTCACGTGTGTTTTATTGTGGTACTGATTGATTGTTGTTCTATATTTTATTTCTCCCGAAACAGAGACTGTCTCTGGGTGTTGTTGGTGACATGAATGAGGACAACACAGACACATTTAAAAAAATCACATTTTCCTTTGGACATATTGAGACTGTAGATAAGTGCTGCTGCAGGTGAGAGACAGGTATCAGTTAGTCCATGCCTGTCTTACATCTGTCATGTTAAAAAGGTAAATGATCCGGTGTTATCCAATTTCCACTCCACTGAAACAATTGGACTGAACCACAAAAAAGTTGTTCTACTGTATATGGCAGCTTAATGCATGCAAAACATCACAGAGATGTTGTAGAATTCTACCTGTTGCATTTGACTTTAATAGAAACAGAAAATGCTGGAAAGGTTCAGCAGGTCAGTGAGCATTCTGTGCCATGGATCCACAATAGTTAATTGCAGCCATCCTTTAAAATATTATCAGAGTACCACATAGTCTTTAATTTCTAGAAAGCATAATTCTCCAAGCTGGTTAAATATTTTTCATGGTATAAACTCACAATTTTGATTTGAGGCACGAAGATAAGATGGGGAGCATAAATGCTTGTTAATCAACAAAATTGTTGATAAGAGCTTCAACCTTATTCAACACCTTATACTGGTAGCTGCTCATCTCCTCTGTTACCAGAATGTGGATTCACTCATGCCAACTGAATCAAATTTTGAAGGAGAGTGGAGTGTGCAGCAGCTACAAAATAATAGGTTCAGTGTAACTGACCAAGGATGAATGTTTGGAAGTCATTCGGGCTTGGCATGCTAAATTAATTCCCACATTACAGCTTTTCCATATGGATGTATGAGTTCTAGTTAACGGTAAATCACAAGATCCACAGGACTATACTAAAATACATTGATTCAAGAACATATCACGTGCTGGAGACAAAGATGATTTTCCATCCATGTAAACAACATTATGGACTTTTATTTGTCAACCTGACCCACATTCAAAATCAAAATATTTGAGGAGAATCAATATTTTGATTCCCTTGAGGTTGAACAATTGAGTGCTGCATGCATAGAGATAGTGTTCTGGCATTCAGCACCAACAGTTAATGTTTGCTTGGAGCTCAGAACAGCAAAATCCTTTGGAATCCTATCTATTAGTATTCTCCCAAAATCTTCAGTGATGTCTTTTTCTTTGCATTAGGCATAAGGTTCAGTTTTATTTTGTTGCTTTTCCTCATGAAGCATTAATGAAATAGAAGATTCTCAGTTGGGTCTCAACATCTTCCACCTTCTGACGAAATATTACTGCTGACTGAAGGCTGCCACAGGCGGCCTGGAGGCAGGAACATTCATTTGAGCTGCAGATCTTACAGTAGAACTGCAAGATTCATTAGCCGAGAAATTCCTGTCGTCAGCGGGCTGTCAATGCTCAATACTGAACTGTATTGTAAATAAGAATGTACCGTTTTCAGGTCGATTGTTGTCACCTTATGCTCCCACGCCAAACTAATTCTCAACAGTGAGGCCTTTCACATGTAAATAGGGCAGGGTGTTTTGAAAAGATACTTACAAGGAACCAAGAATATATGAATTAATAATCCAAGACAATCTAAATTATCTAATACTTGCACCCTTGTAACCATTCCTTTCCAATCATCTCAGTGGATGCCTGGTTGGACTTGGCACAAGTTCCATGTGGACCTGCTCCAAAATCATTAGTCCCCTTTTAGTTCACCACTGGACATGAGTCAGAGCACAGTCCAGTAAAGGTTGGTGAAGCAGAGGAATTCTGAATTTGTTAGCGCTTACTGGGAAATGCCAGTAGTTCAGTTCAGAACTGTCAGCATTTCCCCAAAAGCTCCTTCCCATCTTTCCATTTAAATATGCATTAGCTTCATTTCAGAAGTTTAGAGTTCATTCACAGAACAAAAGATGAACCAAAGACCATATCAGACTAATAGAGTCAGTGTTAATTTCAAAGTAAAACAGAGTAACTAAGTTGTATACCCAACATTGGGCTATGATATAATTAGCCTTGGGCAGTCCATGTAAATGTTGTCTTGACTCAAGCAGTTATTTCTACAGCAGCAGAAATAAGCCCAATGATCCACGAACCTGAAGGCCTCACCCCAGCACTAACCTGTTAGCCATGCATTTAACTGTATTATCTACCTCTTTCTTGCCTCACTAAAATGTGTTTTATAAATAGGATGAAAAATTATGGAAGGAGGCTCCTGCAGGACTCATTTTTTTTAATTTTAGATTTGATTTTGCAAATATTTATCCTACTTATTAATCTGATCTCTCCCTCTCCCACTCCTCTCCCCCTCTCCCCATCCTCCTCCCTCTCTCACCAGCACTTGCAAGTTTAGTGTGACAGCAAATGGGTGCTTCTGTTCTCACTAAGTGTTAACAAAGCTCTCACCAAAAAGCCTCTCAAGTGACAAATATCAGAGAGTAATAGGCATAAATGTCAAACACCTTTCATCATACCTGAAATGTTGACTGTTTCTCTTTGCACAGATGCTGCCTGACCTGCTGAGCTTTTACAGCATTTTCATTTTTTGTTTCAGATTTCCAGCATCTGCAGTTTTTTTTATTTTTGTTTGACATACTTTCAACCTCTTCGATGTGACCCAAAGATGATTGTCACTGTAATACTGCGGTTAACTTCAAATTCTAATTAGGAATTCAGAAACAATTATGCACTTTCAGAATTTTTACAGATGGAATTCCCAAGGTTGATACAGAATTTGAAAAGGACAATGATAAG
>JARFYF010000007.1:39676069-39690151 GCA_030265395.1 Rhina ancylostomus | reverse complement strand
GATGAAGCTTCCTCAGATCCACACAATCCAGCAGCACCCCCTCCTCCTCATCCCATCCATATAGCTTGCCTGCTGAAGACAAATGAGGTCATGCCCTGTAAACTAACCTGGACTTCCTGCTGGGACAAAGGCCAGCCAAAGTCCACACTGGGTCAAAACCTTTCCAAATACTGTTGGCATCTCTCCTGGTCTGTATGACTTGGACTATCCATGTTTCTGTCTTCTATTTCCAAAGGAACCAGTTTGTCAATACCTTTTTTTTAATTGTATCCAGGAATTAAAATAAAATCCATAAACCATTTTTATTTAAGTTTCCGTTGCTTTTGCTCAATGCAGGAAAATAGCATAACAGGTCATAGACCTACCCTGACTGCAAGCAGCATGCCTCATTAAAGCCAGAATGGTGGATCTCCTGTGGTGTCTCTTTTGAGGCTATGTTGTTGTTAAAGTGTCTGGACTGCTCCACTATTAAAGGTACATTATAATATATAATATTAGATTTCTGTCTGTTCATGAGCAACAGCATAAAAATCTGTCATTTTTCCCAAAGGATTGCTCAAGGACAAAATTAGGGGAAAAAGAAACATCTTTTGTTTTCTATATCTGATTCTAACAAATTTGTTCATTTCTATTACATCTCCCAGTCTTTCTCTTCATTTTCCAGAAATGTGTGGGTGGGAGAGAAAATGAGGAGCTAGACTCAAGATTAGGGAACCTCTTGGGGTGGATATACTCAGTGAGGTGACAGGTTTTGGTTTCCAAGCATGTGTAAATCAGGTCAACCTGAAGGGGATTCAGGTATCAGCCTCATGCAGCAATTTAACACAAATCTTGATTGACAGGAGCCGTAAAGGGAGAAGGATGTAATCAAGTTGTTCAAGGATGTTGAACAACTTTTCTCTGTTCTCTTCCCACCCCGCATCTTCTGATTGACAGGCAGAAACAGAACATTCTGACTCCCTGAGGCTTGTACACTCTGGCCAAATGTGGAACACACTGGTGGGCTCTGGCAGTAGACCTCTGCTGTGAGTATTACAATCACTTTCCCTTATCTCTGGGGATTATGACTTCTAGTTAAAGAAATGAACATCCTTGTCACTAAAGTACAAAAATGTAGGCAAGGTTAATTGTTTTTCATTTCCAGATACATTTGGAATATACCTCAGTGATATGTAGACCGGAAATTTTGCATTTAAAATGTCCCACGTTTCATCATAATGTACTTGTAGAAGTTCTTAGCTATATTGCATAGAAACGAAGAACTTCAAATTCAAAATATTGTTTTCATATTTTGTAATTCCCATTCCCATTCTTTGACCTGCAAGGAAGTTAAAATGCTGGGAAAGTTTAAGTCTTTAACTGAAAGTCATGACCCCAATACATCTAATGAAGTGATTCTTGGCACTTACTAAGTTCAGACCTCAAAACTCTCTGGTCTGTTGGCTGAACAACACACCACACAATTTACTTCATCTCCAAATCAATAAGGAAGCAGTTTTATGCATTTTTAATCCATTAAATCTCTTTCAACCAGGTTACCCAAAGATTGGTTGTTGTCATTGTTAGTTAAGGCCTGTTAATTCTCCAACACTAATTCATTATTTTGAACTTTGTGTCCACCTTGGAACACAATAGATCCTGCATGTTAACATGGTAACTGACTATTTATGAAATTCAAACACTTCATGCCTGTCTGAAGCTGCCATAACATCAAATTCCTAGCAGTAAAAAATACTTTGGAGAGCTGCCCAACCATTTCCCCTGTTATCACCTCTTTGCCAAGGGTGTTTCAGTGTTCATCCTGCTTGGTTCTGCTGCATGGACAGGAGCTATAGTTGAGGGACCAGAGGACTGAAGAGCACATGCATTCAGAAACTGTTCACCAGGACTGATGTAAAAAGAGAGACTGGGTCAATTTTTTTTCACTAGAGTTTAGAAGGATGAGAGAAGAATCCCACAGAAACCTGCAAAATTATAAAAGGCAGGAAAAATTAGATGCTGGAAGGATGTTCCTGATGGCTGGGGAGTTCAGGACCAGGGGTTATAATCCAGGAATACTGGGTGAGATTGAGATAAGGAAAAATTTCTTCTGCTACGGAGTGGTGAACCTGTGGCATTCTCTACCACAGCAAGCAATTGAAGACACATCCCTAAATATATACAAGGAGTTAGTATAATGTCATATCATACCTTTACTATAATATATTATAATTTTATTATAGCATTATATTATAATATAAGATATTGTTCTTAGGGTTAAAAGAAAGAGTGCAAAAAAGATTCACAAAGATGTTGCTGGAACTGGAGGGCTTGAGTTATAAGCAGAGACTGGATAGGTTGAGACTTTTTCCTGAAAGAGGCTAAGGGGTGATCTGAAAGAGGTATGTGAAGTCATGAGGGTCAGAGAAAAAGTGAATGGTTAGAATCTTTTTCCCAAGGTAGGGGAATCAAAAACTAGAGGGCACAGGTTTAAGGTGAGAGGGGAATGATTTAAAGGGGATCTGACGGGCAACTTTTTCACACAGAGGGTAGTGGGTATGTGGAAAGAGCTTCCATAGGAAGTGGTAGAGGCAGATACAGGTACAACATTCAAAAGTCATTTGGACACATAAATGGATAGAGGGATAAGGGCCAAATACTGGCAAATGGGATTACCTCAGATCGACAACTTGGTTGGCATGGATGGTTTGGGCTGAAGGGCCTGTTTCTGTGCTCTATGGCTCTATGAACCTCTGACTCTAAGAATCAAAGGATGTGGGGAAAAAGCTGGAAAGGGGATACTAGATTCAGATGATCAGCTGTAATTACATTGAATGTCAGGGCAGGCTCGAAGGGTCAAATGGTCTTCTCCTGTTCTCATTTTTTCTGTGGTTTCTATGTGCATGTCTGGGTTATCTCCCAGAATGCGTACCTCTCAAGAAGCAATGCATCCAGAAGCTAAGATTTTCCAAGTGGCCGACCTCGTAACTACTCCATCTTTGGAGCATCACTTCCCACTGAAATAAAGGTGGCCAAGACTTCTTGGTGGTGGCCACCTTGGTCTGCCAGAAGTCCTGCATGTGGTTGAATGACCTTTGGCATCTCCTGCAGGCTCTATGGTAGACTAGACAAAGTGCAGAACAGATTCATGTTCATCCATGTCAGTCTTCTCATGTAAGCAGAACTTTCGTGGTGTTCATCTGAGTCTGAGGAGCTAGCACACTGGCTTCTTTAGCTCACTGTCATACCTGAAGTCTACTGGTCTCAGGTATCTCATTACGTGCAGTACATGCCTCTATGATTATTGTGGCTCAGAGGCATCAAGCCCAGTGACACAATGTCCTGCTCCACTTTCTTACTGGGGGCTTCCACCTCAGGGTGTGTTTGTGTTATGAACAGCAGTGAATTTCAGAGTGCTGGATTTTTACTGACAGTTTTTGTGAGTCACAACACAAACCCTAACCCTATAAGTGAGGTTATCAGATCTCTTTCCACTGTGCTCCCACATCCTTGGTGACTCACTTCTGATACTTGTTTCCTTGGCAACCTTTTCCATCTGCTGCCTCATTTCAGCACATGGTGGCTTGCACACATCTTCGATGTGCTGCACATCCCTGCACCTTTCTACACACTGCCGAGATTGAACTCAGTGACCTAGGGCTCATTTCCTTCCCGTCAGGGCCAGTCTGACCAACTCATTTGAAAAACTCAGCATGACTTCTTGCAGTGGTGTGAATTAGTGGTCAGGTGTCCTTGAAGCATTGGAGCTCTCCCACCAATTAGTGCAATATAAATTGCACAGGATTGCCTAACTGGTTAGCAACAAATTATGAAGAAAAAAATCTACAACTCATTCAAAACAAAAAATTGTCTCCTTGATACACAGAAATAAATAGGTGTAGATTATCCACACAGAATCAATTAAACAAATCTATTGAAAGGCTGAGGAAATTCTAAGCAAATCTGTTGTCCCTTTCCACATTGATACAGAAAGATATCATGAGCTCTGAAGGCCTGGATGTGGTTTGAAGCATTATGTGCTTTATTGCATTAAAACAAAACACCGAAGTATTATACCAGGTTCTAGTTGTTACATTTAATATATGCATCGTTAGGAAAGGAAGCTGTATTTTTTTCATCTGGTTCATAGATCATTCAACAGTTGGAATATCTTTGCTGCAAGTTAGAAATTGTAAAATATTGAACTGGATACTTCATGGAATACCTGAAACAAGTAAATAAATTATGAGTTTTAATGAACAGTTCTCCCTGCTTTATGGAGAGAATTTCAATTTTCTGGTCCTGAATATTGCCCTTCATTTTAATTTAGTTGTATCATTCAGTACCACACACAAGTTAGAGGTGGAACACCAGATCCCCAGATGCATGACATCAATTGTGATTTAAATCATGTTTGGAATATATTGTGTTTTGAAAATGAACTCATTACAATAAATATTTATCAATAGATAATGCTCAGCCAATAATTTTACTTAACATTAGAATGCAAAACATGTAAGTGAATATTTCCAAAACTCAAAAATACTATTTCAACATCTCTCAATGATCAGCTAAGACAAAATGTTACAAGAATAGAGTGTACAGTTAAATTTAATTTCAATACTGTGGTCAGAAATACTGAACATCATAATCAGTCATTAATGAAGTTTCTGAAGCATGAATGTGTGTTCATGTCCAGCTGTAAAACCTGTTAACATTCATTTCAGTATCCTTCTCATGTACTCACCAAGATACTGGTGGATAGCTGGTAATGTAAACTGACAAACAAAGTAACTTAATTCATGGAAGAACTTACATTGATGGAACTTACAATGCTTTTTTTCTGCAGAGGAGACAGCTTCTCCAGAGGCATATAGAGCCTCTCTGGAATATTCTGTTCTGAACATTAATGTTACATATACACAGACAGCAATTTGTCACATGGTAGAATTCTTAAAGTTGTGTGGATCAATATTACCTATGTTATGGTATGGCACAATATGTCCGTAGGCAGAGTCACCAATTTATTGAATCAATGTTAACTTTCTCACATAAATTATTGGGCATTCTTCAAGGTTCTCATAAATAATTTCCACCTTTCAATTTCATGTTGAATAAACCTGGCCACTAAACATTCAAGTAGCTTTGACCAAGCCATAATCTCTTTCTTTTTCCTTTTTTTTGCTGGGATGTCATGTTGTAGCTGTTGAGCAAAATGGAAATGGCTCAAAAATGTGTGAACATCATTAGCCTGCTTTAAAAAGTGGAGAAGGTTGAAAAGAGATAGAATCAGCAAGAAATAAATCAAAGATATTTTATTAGATTTGTTATCTCATACAAATATCTACTAAAATCCGATGTACAAATATATTTTCAGTAGGTCACAAGCAAATTAAATTAATATGTTTAAGATCATGCTCTCAGGTTCTACAAAACAGTTATGTTTGGAATTTTTCCCAATGGCAAAAAAATTGCAACTTTAGATGAGCTGGTATAAACAGTTACATTTTACATCAACTGATATAGTTTGAATATAATTTGAAGATAAATTTAGCCATAAAAAATCCCCCCCCCCCCAAATATCTGACGAGCTGGAAGAAGATTTTTATGGAGAAATCTATTTACATGTCGACCAATATATTCACCTGAGCAACTGAGAAACTTTAGTCCATGGAGCAATACACAGAAAGAGCTGGAGGAACTCAGCAGGTCAGCCAGCATCTATAGAGGTAAATGGACAGTTGATGTTGTCTCCATTTTTTCCATGGAATTTGAATGATTAAAGTTGGACCTTAAGTGCCAAAAGGTTTCAGTAAAAGAATGAACCACAACTCTACAGTTCTGCTACTGTCTTCCAACATTATTATAATCACACATTACAGAGCTACTGACATCGCAGCTCTTCATTTACCCGCATCACGAGCATCAATCAAGTGAAAATGTTCATCAAATAAAAAGCAAAATTGTGCAGATGCTGGAAATCTGAAGTAAAACAGAACTTTTGGAAATACTCAACAAGATCGGCAGCATCTTTGAAGAAATGCAGGTAACATTTAAGGTCAATTCATTTCTAATGGAAGAACATCAACCTGAAACATTAAGTTCATTCCTCTCTATTTTCTATTGCCTGGCCAGCAAACAATTTCTAGGCGTTATCAAAAAATTTTTTTGGTATTTATCTTATTGCTGTGGCTACAGTTTTCTCAGCTGAATCATGACGTGAAAATCTACTTAAGGATTAAAAATAAAAGCTCACAAATTCTGTCAAATAAAGCTCCAAATAATGTTAAGTAATTGAACAGTGTGTATTTCATAATAACTCACACAATGATGCATGCAGCAACGTCACTAACCAAGATCTAATCTGTTAAAATGGTTATGTTTGCCTCTGACTACCAGCGCTCGTCCTTCCTCCATGATGTATCTCCATTATCTTGTCAAATGAATAAGCTGATTGAACAGGAAAGTGTTGAAGAACATCGATACAAATATGTGTCACTTTTCAATATTCCCTATCTGTTGGTGTCCTGTTTGCCTGCTCATAGCATAGTTTAAAATCAGGAAACAATGCAGCTAACAAGAGTGTCATTGAATCAAAAGTATTTATAATACCCTGCTATTCTGTTTCTGCCAACTGGATCAGCTGTGGCATAGAATATAAGAGCAAAGATGTCATGTTGCAACTTTATAAAACACTGGGGTTACAACACACCTGGAGTATTGTGTGCAGTTCAGAGGGATGTCATTGTGACAGAGAGCATGCAGAGGAGATTCACCAGGACATTGCATGGATTGGAGCATTTCAATTATATGTAGAGACTGGACAGGCGTGGTTTGTTTTCTCTGGAACAGAGGAGGCTGAGGGGTGAGCTGACAGAGGTGTGCAGCTTATGAGGGAATACACAGTAAGAAGCTTTTCCCTGTGATGAAGGTGTCAGGTACAAGAGGGCAAAGGTATAAAGTGAGAGTCAGAGGTTCAGAGGATATTTGAGGAGGAATTTTTTCACACAAGAATGATTGGAATCTGGAACACGTTGACTGAGGAGGTGGTAGAGGCAGGTACTTTCACAACATTTAAGAAGCAACCAGGCAACCACTTGAAAGATGTTGGCATAGAAGGCTATGAACCAAATATGAGTAAATACAGTGGTCGGCAGGGATATTGTGGACCCAAGGGTTGGTTTCTGTGCGATACAACTTTGTCTTTACATCTCTAGTGTAAATTAAAGCCATTAAAACAAACTTTAAATGAGGAAGTTTCTTGAGAGCAATAGTTTTTTGTTAAAGGAAAGACCCTTGCTGAGGTTAAAAGGTTACAAATGCTGTTTTAATCAAGTAGGATCAACCAGTAAAACATACCAGAACTGATGTGTTTTTTATCCAGGACTGAACTTATGGGAATCTAGATGTGGGAAAAATATTTTTTCTGAAACACATTTGAAATTAAGTATTCTAATAAACTAGTTCTATATGGTTCTTAAGTGTCAATTAATTACATTTATCTTAATTAATCTTAATTTTCTGGCACTTGGCAGCAGAGCATTCACTTTTAGCGCATTAATTAACATAAACACTAAAGTGCTAAAATGACTTACATTTTCAAGCATATTTAATAATTATGAGTTTTTCAGTTGATTACTTTTAGCTATTAATGGAATTTATAATTGTGGCATAGATAGGATATTTGTAGAGCCAATCCTTATTTTAAATCTATGCTTTAAGTTGGGACTAAAGAGCAGAGAGGTTCCTGCCTTAACCTTTGGGAATTATACTGAATTCCAACCCAGAATCCCAAACTGAAGGAAGTTCAACTTAAAAGGAAGAACAATGTTTGAAAGTTTTTGTGGTGTGAATGCTCACCATTTTGGAGAAGAAAATTATCACCTTACCAGGGTTCGAATGAAAGGTCTGTTGATCTGAAATGTTAACACCATGTCAAGTGCTGTTAGCAATTTCTGCTTTATTTTGGACTTATGTCTTGTGCATGTTTTTTTTGGTCTATTCAGAAATTCTTTTGTATTTTTCTTATAAATATCAGTTTTACAGCTATAGACTTTGGGAGGCAAAATTTTGCTTGGTTAATCTCCTTCACATTGTGACATCTCAAATTAATGCTGGAAGTTCAATAATATAAGCTGCAACCCATGAGTCACCTGCATCCATTAACCACAATCAGGTCATTGAAAGTAGACTCTCTTTTACTTTCACTGACTTGTTATTTTTTTTGCTGATTTGTTCTGCTTATGGTTTTGAAGATATAGAAAGAGGTATATTTGGCCCTCTTGCCTTGTTAATTGATAAATCACAACTTATAACACATCCCACAAAATACCAAGAGATGTTAACAGTGATATATAAATGCATGTGATACTGATAAAACTGAGCTGTAGAATGCATCTTTTTCAAATAACTCTTCATGTTTAAGTTTTGGTTCCAGTATCCAAATGTTCTTGGTTGATCCCAAATTCAGCTGTCAGGGTAATTCAGCTGAATATTTATTTATAATTAAATCTTGATAGACTTACTATGGCTGTACTAATACCTAAATGTTTTATAATTTGTCTTTTCCCTGAATGATTCAATTTTTCTTCTTTGTTTCGGGTACACTTCAATATGAAGCCAGAAGTTGCAAGTTTTTTGACAGTGAAGTACCTCTAGTCCCCATATTACGATACCGAGTATACCTCATTCATTTTGTTGCAGTCTGCTTCGCATCATAAGGTCTGCTCCATGGAGCAGTAGAAACTCTTAAAATTTCACATGTTGTTCTTTGCAATTTGATTTGTTGACCCAAACTTGAATAAAGGACTGCAGTGGCTCTCAAAGGAAATACGGCACCTTCTCAGGGGCAATTAGGGTTGGGCAACTAAATGCTGGCTCAGCTTGTAAAGCCTACATCCCTTGAATGAATGCAAAACATATTAGCAGTAGAGACCTACAATGTATACATTTTGGGTTTCTGGGGGAAGGATGGGAGTGCAAGCTAGGGGATGAAGGGGTGGTGTCTTATCACCATTATAATCAAGCCAAGCAAATAAGGTAATGTTCAGTGCTTTGCACATGGTAACAGAATGACTGATGTAAATCCATTTTACTGAGACGTTTATTACTGGTCTGAAAGACAGTAGCTGCAGTGGTTACCCTGAATGGAAATTATATTTCAACATTTAATAATTTGAAATTGAAACAGTATTACTCTTGCATATGTTTCTTGATGATATTTGATAATTGTCCAGAGGAATTTTCAAACACTAAATGAAATAATAGCTGCATTTTTCAACTCTACAATGAAATAACGTAGTGAACTGAGATAAAATACTGGGTCCCTATCCAAAGCATGCAGATTGAATCTTGCCTCAAACAATTACTTTCTTTTAAGCATTTTGTGCATTGTCTCACTGGTTTTGCCATGTTTTTTTTGGAAGACTGCTTTTGTTTGTCTCATGTGCGCCAAGACGCAGAAAGAGTGGAGATGAGTTGAGAGTGATTCAGAAATTCAAAGAAATTAGCATTAGTTAAAAGCAGGTTTTGGGGGAATTAATGGGACTTAAAGCCAAAAAAATCCCCAGGACCTGTGGCATATATCCTATGGTTTTGAAGGAAATGCCTGTGGAGATGGATGAGGAGTGCCTGAGGAGTGGATGCACAGATTGTTATCTTCCAAAATTCCAATGATTCTGGAATGGTTCATACAGATGGAAATGCAACCCCACTATTTAAGAAGGAAGGAGACAGATAAAAGGGAACAGTAGACCAGTTAGCCTGACATAAACAGTAAGGAAAAAGTTGGAATCTATTATTAAGGGACTAGTAGCTGCAAAGTTCAAAAATAATAATATTGGGCAGAGTCAACACAAGTATTTGAATGGGAAATCATGTTTGACAAATTTCTTATAGTTTTCTGAGGTCAGAATATTAAAGTTAGAGCACATAGTATTGGGCAGTAATATTTGGGCATGGATAAAGGATTGAATATTGGACAGAAAACAGGGAGTAGCTGTAAACGTGTTATTTCCTAGTTGAGAGACTGTGACTTGTGGACCACTGCAAGGATTGATGCGGAGGATTCAGCTATTCACAATTTATGTCAAAGATTTGAATGAGACAAGCAGATGTGTTATGTCAAAGTCTGGCGAGGATACAAAGCTAGGTGGCATTGTGGGCTGTGAGGAGAATGCAGTGAGGCTTTTGGGGCACAAGCTAAGGGAATGGGCATGGATCTGGTTAGAATGTAATGTGAAATGTAAGGTCATCCACTTTGATGGAAATAATAGAAATGCAGTGCGTTTTTTAGATGGTAAGAGACTGAAAGGGTTGCTATTCAGAGGAATCTGGCCTTGTACAAGAATCTGAAAGTTAGTAATTACGTATATTAAGAAATTATGAAGCCAAATGAAAAACACTATGATGCTGGAGGAACTCAGCAGGCTAGGCAGCATCCATGCAGAAAAGCAGGCGGTCAACGTTTCGGGTCAGGACCCTTCAACGTTGAAGGGTCCTGACCCAAAACGTTGACTGCCTGCTTTTCTCCACAGATGCTGCCTGGCCTGCTGAGTTCCTCCAGCATCATAGTGTTTTTTCATCTAGATTCCAGCATCTGAACTCCTTTGTTTCTCTGTGAAAATAAATGGTATGTCCGCCATTATTGTAAAGGAACTTGAAAACTCAAGCAGAGACATCTTGCTCCAGTTATATAGAACCTGGTAAAATCGTATCTGGAATAATGTGTGCAGGTCAGGCCTTCCAAGCTAAGGATATAGACACAGATTTGATGTCTCCCCTGGTTGTGGTGTCTAGAACCAGGCATCAGTCTCAAAATAAGGGGTTGGCCATGCAGGACACAAACAGAAGAAAATTCTTTGACCAGAGGTTGGTGAATCTGTGGAACTCATGACCAAAGAGAGCAGTGAAGGCCAGCTTGCTGAATGTAATCGAGGCAGAGATTGATAAATGTTTTGATGTTAAGGATGGGGCGACTGCATGAAAAAGTTACACTGAGATCAGCCATGATATTGAATCCTGCTGCAGGCATAAGGGGCTGAATGGCCCACTTTTGCCTCCATCTGTTATGTCCTGAGCAGCAATAAATGAGGCATCTCATTAGATTTAACCATCCTTATCCTCAAAAATTCAGATGTCAGGAATGTGGAGAGACAAATGGCGAGTACAATGAAATTAGTTAATGTACCTGCTGTTGTTACTCACTAATGGTGCCATAGTTCATCATTCAACTGACCAATCACAGCATAGAAAATACACATGTTGCTACAGACTTCTGTCAGTTCTTACATCAAGTGAAAGAGATACTGTAACAATATCCAGAGGATGCAGTAATTTACTTAGATGGGTCATAACATATTAAGTAATCTAGTCCACTTATTTTCTCCAAGCCGGTCATTGATCAGTTGGGAAGTTCATGTACAAATACAGACATGTGAACAGTCATTATTTCTTGGCTTTAAACAAATTCTTGTGAGCTGATATATTGCCATTCAGTCAAGTCCATTATTGATTGTCATACCTGCTTGAGTTGTCATGATCCAGAGAAGTGCTGATCCCTGTGCAGGAAATGACTACAGCTCAATGATAATGTGACAAGCATATCTTCAGGAAAGAACACACACTTTCCCTGACGGCAAATGGATCTATTTTGCATATATCCATTATAAATAGCAGTACACTACTAAAGAGGTAAATGAGGTTAATAATGTTTCTGTAATACTGAAACATTATTAATACTGTAATAATTTTTCAGTATTACAGATGCATTTAGCAAAATATTTGAAAGCTTCAGTTTATTAATATTGCATGAATATTTGTGTTGAATAAAACAATGCCCTTTAAATTCGTTGATTTAATTTTACTGATCTATGTAGAGCATTATAATTTTATGGAAAGTAATTAAAAAGTGGCATAGTCTGTCTATTAATAGCTTGAAGTTGTGAAAGCCATTTTTAACTGGAATAACTGACATTTCTAGGATTATTTCAGCTGGAATCCAATTCCTGATACCAATTCTATTACTGAGCGTAGACGACACCTGAAAGATGGCCATTTGGGCAGACAACAGAAAGCATTAAGTACATATTTGGTCAGGCAGCACTCTGTATGCTATGGATTTTCTTCTCTCCTCCATTGTACTGTCTTTGCTATTCCCTTACTTTGATTTTTAACTTTAGAATGGGTTGTTCTCCAAAATCTTAACTGCTAACACACCAATTCACATTCAAACTTCTAGCTAGTGTTGACTTTGCAATTAGTTCTTGTTTCTGTGACTAAATAGCAGGCATTGCAGCATTCACAAAACTAAGATTTATTGGGGACCTTTTACAAACAATTATTTTTCAATGGGTAAGAACATTCATCTGAAACCAAAACCTCAGGAAACATACAAAATCAAAATCCTGGGCTTGCTGGAAATCTAAAAGAAAAGCAGAAAATGCCAGTATGTTCAGTAGATTAGGAAGTGTGTAATCTGGAAACGTTTCAAGTCACTGACCTTTTATCAGAGCTGAGCAGGTGAATGTTCATTGACCTGAAATGAAAACTCCGTTTTTCTCTCCATAGATACTGCCTCAATTACTTTGCTATTTCCAGAATAATCTGTTTTGTTAATGTTAACAAATACAGATTATATATGGTTCTTTAAAAGTCCATTTTCCATACTAACTAATTTAATGGAATGATGTAGCTGCAATAATTGTGTTGGAGCTTATTGGCACCTAGAGTATTTAATTTGAGTATTAACAAAAATCTTGCTCCTCAAACCTGTGAAGTGATGTGTCAGTAATTATTTTCCCGATTTTGAACTCTGAAACATGGGGAAAAGAAATTAATTTTGGGAATAACAGGCTATTCCTAATTAGTGAGCTATATAATTGTGTTCTGTTCTGTAGTATTTGTGTGCCTAGAATTAGTCATCACTATATTGTTGTTCCCAGTGATTCACTAATAGTTAACCACAGAGAAAGGAAGCACTGATTATAGTGTACACTCACATGCAGATAGAACATGAACTGCTGTTATGACATATAAAGGGCAGATTAAACCAATGGGAGAGAAAAGAATTACCTGAAAATTAAAGCAAAAGTGCTGGCCGTTCCACCCAATTGGTGCATGTGGTGCTTCTGCTGCATATGTGCTTCCTCAGGCCTCTTGATACAACACTAAAACCCGATTCCTTTCTCCCTCAAGTGTTTACTAAATTTTCACTAAAATATATCAATAATAAAATCTCATTAACAGCAATTCATATCATATATTTAGGTTGAAAATCAACCCTAGATGTTTCACAGAGGAACAATAGATTTTGTGGAAACTCAGAACATTCTTTCTTGATTGGCAATGTGGTCAAAGCTTTACTAATCATTAAACTACTGTAATATTTAATGACTATCTTTCAAGATTCATGTAATGACTTGTGGTACCTATTATTAAGCTCTGCACTGATATAGTGTTTTGATAATTTAACTATTCTACAGTTGGCTTAACTTTCTATGATGTTGATATGCTTTTGAGCCTGTAACTGCTTTTTGTGTTTCTAGCTGTCAAGTGCAGAAATCAGAATGTTATGATTGTGACATTAATATTAATCCATTTAACCATTAATCATAATGTCTGCACCTGGTGATTTGTCTGACAGTGATAAAGCTGATGCTGTTTACAGCAGCATAATTTACCCACTCTAAAGAATTACATTTTCCTCAAAAAAAAGTGCATGCAAAATTATCCTGTGGATTATTTTGTGAAGTCTGACTTTATCAGAAAGAACAGAAAACCAGTGTGAACCATTTATAACAAAACTTAACTCCATTCACACTTCTTAACTAAGTAGTCACTTATAAAGCACACTTGAAGATAACCCAGTTGGTCAATCAAGATTTGTGGATACAATTGATAAGCTTATATTTCAGGCTTTTCATCAGACCTGATGGCAGGTCTACATCAGATGCATCATCTTGTTTGCTCTCCACAGTTTCCACCTGACTTTCTGAGAGTTTTCAGCATTTAACATTTTCATTTGGATTCCCAGTGTCATGGTTCTGAGTTCTGGCCCTCAATTTGGCTCATTAATGCCTTGTTGTCCAGCACATGGATTCCATG
>JARFYF010000007.1:39651637-39662087 GCA_030265395.1 Rhina ancylostomus | reverse complement strand
CTTTTGGTTACCTCTTCAACAAACTCTAAAAGATTCATCACTTATCACCATCTAGTGCAACTTCAAGCAAAAAACAAGATGCTCATGGAACTCAGCTGGTCAGGCAGCATCCATGGAAGGAAATGGACAGCTGTTGTTTCAGGTCGAACATCTTGTTTTTTGCTCCAGATTTCAGTATCTCCAGTCTCTTGTGCCTCTCCAGTGCAACTTCATTGTTAGCTGGGCATAAAGCGATGCAACTTTTGAGAATTGCTCGGAAAGTACCTTCACATTGTCCTGGGAATGACCATTGCTTTCATGGCACAGCTGTGGATTGGGATCTGACTGAGCCAAGACACAAACATCTGACGTCCAACCTTCTGATGTCCTAGTATCCTCATCCCCAATCCTCTGAGATCAGTCAAATCCTCCAGTATACCCAATAGATGCTGTGACTCAGATCATCACCAACACAGCTCGGATCCTAGTACAACCCTCTTGCCATCCTCAATCCTCTAATTGTCCTACTTATGACACCAGGCCATTATGAGACCTCCAACTGCTTGCCTTCTCTCCCTACAATGTACCTACAACAGTGCACTGTAATTTCAAGGTGACCTTGTTAAATCTTTAATCATTTCCTCTAATATAAGCTCAGTTTTCCCTTTCATTTCTGTGGAAAGGGAAACAGAGCAAATGTTTCAGGTTCAAAAGCTTTCATCAAAAGCCCAGATGTTGCCTGATCTGCTGACTGTTTCCAGAATGTTTTCTATTTATTTCAGATTTCCAGCATCTGCAGTATTTTTGAATTTTCAATTTCCTTTCACATGTTCCTCCTCAACAGAGTGCCTTGGTACATTTTGTATTAAATCACAATATAATGGTGATCTATAATTGTCATTCTGTACTTTCACTGTTCCAGTTCACACATTTAAACCCTCCACCATCTTCTACTTATCTTCTCACTCTTTGAAAAAATTGAACAATCCAATTTAGTTTTATGCTTAATTGGTTCTTCAGAATGAATTAAGTTTTTTTTTAGATATAATTACTTTCAGGGATTACATTCTATGTGCTGCATAGTGGTGCATTGAGTAGAGCTGCTGCCTCATTGATTCAGCAATTTATGTTCAATTCTGACCTCCAGTGCTGTCTATGTGGAGTTTGCCTGTTCTCTCTGTAACCATGTGGGTTTCCTCCCATTTTCTAAAGACATGCAGGTTGGTAGATTAATTGATCACTACAAATTATAATATACACAATAAGTAATCACATGTTCTATGACTCTCGCATTGTTTTGCTACCTGCTGATTGAAAGTAGCATTCTTTATTAAAAAATGAGAAACTGGGGGTTTCCTTCATACATAATTTTCATGTATAATTTGGAGAATCATGACAGCTTACTCAGCATCATTTTACGTTCTTTCTAAAATTGCTGGAGGAAGGCAATTCAGCCTTTGACATTGGCACATTATTCATGTGATTTGATATCTGTATTTTAGTGAGTAGGAGGATTTAAGTTCCTGCCATAAATTTGCCAAACAATGGGTACTTAATTATCACCATTTTGTCAGTGGGCAGTAATGAACAGAGGTTGCAAGTAATTTTAACAGTAATTAATTTTTCCTGACCTTTGTTCTTCTGGTGCAACTATCTTGAATGTGCTGAGACCATGATAAAGGAGCGCAGACTCATTTCACCATCTCAGGCACCAATAAATTTCCATCACAATTTTCAGGATCCAACCTGGAAGGAGAGAAAGCTACGTCTGTCCTGCACAAAGGAAACCACTTCTGCCAATCTATTAAGCAACAACCAGCATTTACGTTATTCCATTAATAGTGAAATATTCAGGCTGCTTCCCATGATTATCAGCCTGTATTGGACATGGAGCTATTTACTCGGAGGGGTGAACATAAAGCTTGGCCAATGAGATATATTTTAAGGAGCATCGTAAAGAAAAAGAGAGATATGGAGTGTTTTAGGAAAGGAATTCCAGAGCTAGGAGCCAAGGCAGCAGTCATTGGAAGTATGCAGGAAATGATTGATGCAAAAGGAGCCTAACATCGAGAAATGCCATTTGGACTGGAGGAGATCACGAAGATAGGAAAGGACAAGGAGCAGTTTGAACATGAGGTGGAGAATTGAAGTTGTAACTAATGTAGGTCAGCAAACATCAAGGTGACAAGTCAGCTGGCTGTTGGAAGTGGAATTGAACAGCAGCAGTTTGGATGAGTTCCAGTTTACGAAGGGTAGAGGATTGGAGGTCAGCAAGGAGAGCACTGGAATAATTCGGCTGAGAGATAGTAAAATCAGTTTCCCCAGCTGATAGGCTGAGGCAGGGAAGGGGCTGGGTCTGGGATTATGACCTGAGGGAGCATTGGATCAGGTGACCAATATGAAAGGGAGTGTTGGATTGGTGAATTGGTGGATGCATGATTATCTCAAGTCTCATCATGCTTGATGGTGTTGAAGCTAATCATGTGAATGAAGAAGTTTGGGCACTGAAAATAAACAAGTAAAAACTTTAAAGGGGAACTTTCTGAGTTAAGTGCCTTGACCTGAGTTGGAACAAGGAAGTCCCATTTAAATTGAGTGCTGCAAAGCAAGTAAGATCACAAATACCTGGTTTGTGATTGCTAAATAACGGACATCCCACAGAACAATTTGACGTAATGTCTGTCAGCAACAGTCTCAGTTGCACTCGGAATACTATCCATGTCTGACCTGGAAAATGATCCATCGATGCAATTGTGATTCACTGCAAGAAGTGTGTGTCAAATTTCCAGAGTAGTGCAATTTCACCCAGAAACCATTGTTTTTGTGAGCCACACTAAGAATCATCAAATTTCAACCAAACTTCTAGGTAAATATGGTCTAATGAACAAAATATCATTCAGGAAGGGAAGGATCCACATTCATAAGTGACACTTGCTCCCAGATGCAAGTCTTCTTCATATTTATCTGCTCTGATCTAACATGTGAAGGCAAGACCTTCCCTCATGTATGACTGATTTGGTGCTGCCTGTGCACTGACAGCTTGGACCATGGGTACAATGCGGCTATTGTGCATCAATTGAGGAATTTGTATCAAAAACTAATGAAGATATTGAACTCACAACATCAAAATGGTATTTGAAGTCAGTTAACAAAAGCCCCTCAAAAATATTTTGTTGGAAGCAAGATTGATGATTACAAGGCTAAGTATATTCTGAGGTAATTAAATATTCTATGCAATATATGTTGATGCTACTGCAATAATATAAATGTCTTATGGAGAAAGTAGCTGCCTTGTATTGATGAGTGGAGCTTTAAGTTTAGATGGATGTTTACTCAAGGGTTGCTCAATTACCTTGAAGTGGAAAACATCAATAAGAGTCCTAAATAACATAGATTGTAGAATGGAGTAGACTTGATGGGCTCAATGACTTTTTTTATAATCCATCCTTTTACAATTATGATAAGAGTGGAAGAAACCAAAATGAAATGACATATAAAGATATATGAAAGGTAATTCATTAAGTCCTCAAATTCTTGTCTTGTTTCAAAATGTGATTTGCATTTAAAGCCAGGCTGGACTGTTGCAGTGTTTGTAACTTTTGTGCTTTTCGATACAGAAAGCATACTCCAGTGTCCAGTGACCCCCTTATTGTGCCAAGACCAATCTGAGTTTTAACTCTCATAATTGGTTAAGAAAGCACTTAAAATAATCTACAGATAGTAAATAACATTGAATATTAGTGTTACAATAAATAGAGAGTCAATTGCAGGTCCTCATGAAAAGGGAAATACCAACAATTTTTTAACACTTCAGTTTTTGTGGTTAACATATTGAAGAATGATAATAAGGAAAGGGCTTTTAAGTTTTAATATATTTTCAACCAGTTTAAAATTGTGTAGTTGTTGAAAACAAATTACAGATGAAATAAGGCAGTACTGTCTCCAGTTAATTCAGAGAGTTTTGTTCAATAGTTTAGTTGTTAAATCCCAAAGCTTACTCAGAATGATTTGTTGTTCAAAGGGCATTTTCAGGATATTTTGCAGGTTGATAAGGTCAACACTAAACATCCAATGAGACGAAATTCTGTAATTAATTAAGAACACTCCATTTTAAAAGTTAATGCCACAAAGCAAAAAGTTCCAATACAGCAACTTCCACCAATTAATAAACACAGTAATTAAGAAATGTGTCTTGTATGGAATTTTGGGATAAAACCAGGTTAATCCTAATTGAATGGTAGAACAAAACTGATGATTATTATTCAATATTCAGTTGAAGTTTTGCAAGTGCAAAATATATCTTTTATGAATAAAATTGTTTTTGCATTCAGGTTCATATTGATTGAGACAGCTAACTAGCTATCACTGTAATGAGACTCTGAAGCTCCTGTCACAAGAAAGAATTAAACCCTGTGTCATTGATAAATGGGAGGAGGAGGTTCATTGTTAAACCCTGCTGGGACCAGCTGTAGTTTTCCTCACTGTTTCCAAAATTCAACATTAATGATTGGTTACAGTGTACAGACTTTGTCTAAGAATATGTAGCTGTCTGCAAAGTACTTTACACCTGTACCTTCTCACCATTTGCTCTTTTAACCTTTTGAAATTACATGCAGTGCTGACTCAAAATTAAAGTGAAATACATGGAGACATTTTCTGAAGATTTACCAGGATTAGCTTTTCAATTCTAAAGATTCACATTCATTTGTATGCAAATACCTCTGACATATTTAGCTATTGATTTCTGAATGGGGATCAGCCAAAATACAGATTAATAATGAATAAAGCAGAAAATGGTGGAAACACTCAGCATATCAGGCGGGATCTGAGAAAGAGAAACAATGTCTCCTTTATCTGACGAGTGTTATGGTATTTTCTGTTTATATTTAGATTTCCAGCATCTACAGTTTATTTGATTTCCATTTTCGGAATAATGGATATTTTATGAGCTAATTTGAAATATTGCAAAGTCTGTTGAAAATACTGGTTATTTTACATTTTCTTGTATGGAACGTAGAACACTACAGCACAGTACAGGCCCTTTGGCCTACAATGTTGTGCCGACATTTTATCCTGCTGTAAGATCTATTTAACCCTTCCCTCCCACATAGCCCCCTATTTTTCTATCATTCAAGTGTCTATCTAAGAGTGTCTTACATGTCCTTAATATATCTGCCCGCACTACCTCTGCAGGCAGTGCGTTCCACTCACCCACCACTATCTGTGTTTTTTAAAAAAAATTTGCCCCAGATATCCCCCTTATACCTTCTTCCAATAACCTCAAAAATTATGTCCCTTCGTGTTTACCATTATCGCACTGGGGAAAAGTCTTTGACTGTCCACTTGATTTATGCCTCTTATCATCTTGTACTCTTCAAGTAAGTGATATGTGTGAATTCAGACCCAATGATGACATCAGATCTCTGAACAGTCCATGGACCCATGAACACTACCTCGTTATTCCTCTTTTGCACCATTTATTTATTTTTGTCACTTATAGTAATTTTTGTCTTTATGTCCTGCACTGTGCTGCTGCAACAAAACAACAAATTTCATGACATATGTCAGTGATAATAAACCTGATTCTGATTCTACCAAGCTGTGTGGACTTCAAATGAGTTTATCCTGAAAATAACTGTTCTCATTCTATTCACTGGTTATACACAGGGGCTACTGTAAGCTTTCAGAGAGGAGGAAAACCAGATGGTTTGCTATAACTTGGCTTCTTTCAATCTGAGGGCAAGAAAATGGATCTACCATTAATTCTATTCCCCTTCTGAGACCATTTTTCTGCTCTCTTGGAGTTCCGATCAATCCTGAAATGAACTTTCAGTCCTGGGTATTCTCTATCACAATGACTGACTATTTAACCTTGTACACTTCTTTGGCCTACCTGCCACTGAATAATTTGTCTACAGCTTTGCACTCTTCAAGTCAATTTCAGAGTTTTTCTGGCTTGCCTTCTATTTTCAGCCTCTGTGAACTTAAATTCATCCAAAACTCTGGTGTCGAGGTCCTATTCTGCTCCTTATCCTGATTTATCTAAACCACAGGAATTCCTGACCTGTACTGGATCCTCGTACCACAGTTTTTAAATTCTTATCCACATATTTAAATCCCATCGTGGCACTCCCTCTGTGTGTAAATTAATCCAAACCTTCAAATACTTTCTTCCTCTTCCTGCCCTTGGTGATCTAACCCTTCCCTATTTGCCATATCATTCAGTCTTGCCTTTAATCCTACCAGCCTCCTGCTTTGAAATTACCTCCTTAAAAGCTCAAAACCATTTCTCTGTGTACATCTATGTGTTTAAAGCTGTAAATTAAACCTGTTTCTCATTGTGTATTAAAATATTACTGGAATAAACGAGTTATGATGCAAACTTCGAGAGTCATTAGTATAACAATATGTTCTTCCCACTTCCAATTGTTCAATCTTGTGTCTTGCACTCTGACTACTTTGTGATTCACTTTGAATATACAATTAGCAGAGTTACAAGTCAATTAATCATGAAATTTGCACACGTCCCAAATGCGCAAGGATCACAATGAGCTTTGAAACCACTGCAAGTAACATACCAAATTTGTGCTGCCTGTTCATTAGAATTTCAGCATTTGGTTCTAATCATCCTGTTGCTTGCCTTTTGCATCAGCAGGATCCAGTTTCATGAGTGGCTAGTACCGAAGGTGTGTGCACAAGGGGTTTGAAGGTGGTGCAGATGAAGTATGGGTGTGGGCTGCCCCTGTCTTGTTTCAAAAGAATACATTTAATTTAAAGTTACTTATGTGTATACATAGGTTGCCCCAAGCCTCAAGAACGTTCTGCTCTAAAAGCTGGCAAACTTAATTCCACCTGCACCAACGAAATCCAATCTACTTAATGGGAAAGCAAAGCACTTTACACCCCCAGCTGGTGGTGGAAGCCACCTTGGAGGAGTTTGGAACTTGCCAAAATGCTCATAATGTTACAGGGTGCAGAGCAGAGCATGGTTCTGGAAGGGGATGGGCAGGGGGTTGTCTACTGCAGAACCAGGAAATCTTCTAGAAAAGCATCCAACAGGAAGATAAGGTTAAGAGGATGTTAGTTCCAGAGCTGTTATGAACTGATCGTATCAGAATCTTCTTTCTTTTGGCAGTGGTTAATGCCATGTGCACTATAACATGGCTGCTGGCATCACTCATGATACAAGTGCATTCTTGCGCATTAGACACATATTGCAAAAGGTATAGTCCCTTCCAAATCCGAACAATGGTACAACACAGCCAACTTTGAGTATGGACTTCACCAGATGGCTCAGAAGGAAAATACATGAATGGGGAGGCCTCATTTTTTTATCAGTCGTTTATACTGAGCTAATTGGTCTCAACTAAGATGACAGCAGTTTCTCCTCAATTAGAATGGCATTTGGGAAAAAAAAGACAAATCTTCCTCTTGGGGACATCCACAAATGGCGTAAAGAATCAACACTCAATGGAAGTTATTGGTAGGATTCAATATTCCTATCTCGCTATAATTTAGTATCAGTTACAAATTCCACAGAGAGGATGTTTTGGATTTTTTTATTTAAAAAATTGTAAATAAAAGCTCAACGCCTTTTATGCACACTTTGAAAGGGAGAATAACACTACACCCATGCAAATCTCCACAGCACCTGGCAACCCTGTGATCTCGGAGGCCAAAGTCAGAACATCCTTCAAGAAGCATCAGGCCCTGATGGAAAACCTGTGCTGACCAACGGGCTGGAGTGTTCAAGGACATCTTCAACCTCTCACTGCTGTGGTCTGAGGTTCCCACCTGCTTCAAAAGGGCAGCAATCATACTGGTGCCCAAGAAGAGCAGAGTGAGCTGCCTTAATGACTATCACCCGGTAGCACTCATATCTACTGTGATGAAGGGCTTTGAGAGGTTGGTCATAGTTAGAATTAACTTCTGCCTGAGCAAGAACCTGGACCTGCTCCAATTCGCCTACTGCAGCAGTAGGTCTACACCAGATGCAATCTCACTGGCTCTCCACTTGAAGTTGAAGCATCTAGTCAACAGCAAAACATACGTCAGGCTGCTTGCTGTTTATCAATTACAGCTCAGCATTCAACACCATCATCCCCTCAGTACTAATCAACAAGTTTCAAAACCTGGGCTTCTGTACCTCCCTCTGCAACTGGATCCCTGACTTCCTTATCGAGAGACCACAGTCAGTGTGAATTAATAGTAACATTTCCTCCTCACTGACAATCAACACAGGTGCACCTCAAGGATGCGGACTTGGTGCCTACTGCTCTACTTTCTCCACACTTATGATTGTGTGGCTAGGCACAGCTCAAACCCATCTATAAATTTTCCAATGACACTACTGTTGTTGGCAGAATCTCAGATGGCGATGAGGAGGTATACAGAAGTGAGATAAATCAGCTGGTTGAATGGTGTCACAACAATAACCTTGCATGTGATGTCAGCAAGACCAAGGAATTGATTGTGGACTTCAGGAAGAGGAAGTCTGGAGAACACACACCAGTCTTCATTTGAGGGATCAGCCTTGGAAAGGGTGAGCAGCTTCAAGCTTCTGGGCATCAACATCTTGGAGGATCTATCTTGATGCAATCACAAGGAAGGCATGCCAACAGCTCTACTTCATTCGGAGTTTGAGGAGATTTGGTATGTCACCAAAGATTCTTGCAAATTTCTACAGATGTACAGTGGAGAGCATTCTGTCTGGTTCCATCACCGCCTGATATGGAGGCTCCAATGTGCAGGATTGAAAGAGGCTGCAGAGGGTTGTAGACCAAGCCAGCTCCATCATGGGCACAACCCTCCCCACCATCAAGGACATCTTCAAGATGTGGTGCCTCAGGAAGGTGGCATCCATCATTAAGGACCCTCACCATCCAAGACATGCCCTCTCATGTTACTACCATCAGGGAAGAGGTACAGGAGCCTGAAGACGCACACTCAATGTTTCAGGAACAGCTTCTTCCCCTACATCACCAGATTCTGAACGGTCCATGAACACTACTTCATTTTTCCTCTTTTGCACTATTTATATTTGTAACTTCTTGTAATTTTTATATCTTGTACTGTACTGCTGCCACAAAACAACAAATTTCATGACATATATCAGTGATAATAAACCTGATTCGGATTCAGCACCACATTTCTGTTTGCTGTTCAGCAACCATAACACTCCCAACATTTATTTTTGATTAAATAAGATTTTTTTTGTTAAATTTGTTTTAAGGTAATGTTACCTTTACATACATATATCAAAGTTCTTGGCAGAGGCAAAGATTGAATGCAAAATGCTTTTGTGCTGATGTTATTGTGAATATGCGGTGAGGATCAGCTCTTTATGGGGTCAGAAACACATCATACCTACAGAGTGAAAAACATTATTACAGAGAATCCATTTGCTTGGCTCTGCATTGCAGATGCACTCAGCATTATGGAGGACCCCTAAGGCTAAAATGACTCTGCCATAAACCTCGAGTGTGTGACCACACAGTGGAAATGTTTGAATAAAGAGGATGGGGACAGGAGTGCAAGAACCCATGAGTGCTCAAAGTAGATTTTGCCTTTGCTTTATTGTTTTAATTGGGAATTTCTAACTCTTTTTATCCTTCGCAAGTTAATACTAATTTGTGATTATACACAGCAGAATTCCAGTATGCCTTTTTAAGGTGTTTTATGCACATTCAGGTTTTTATAACATGATTAGAGAAAATTTAGCTTCAAGAATGAAGGAAGAGTTCATTGGTTAACTTTTTAACATCTCTATTGAACTACTTTGGGAAAACTTACTCCTCATAATGTTTTCATTACTCAATTCTATAAGGTCTAGATCTACATATTTTTGAGTCTTCTCAGCACCACACCTGTGACTCAGCAGCAGGAAGACATCTATTAAAAATAAAACTGACTTATAAAATCACTATTCTTTCAACTGATTATCAGTTTATGGAGAATGTGATAACTTGGATGAACATCGTGAGAGGAACAAACACAGGTTGTTCTTTTAGGTAATACTGTTCTTTAAAGTTGAAGAAAGTGTCTATGAGTATTTCATGAAAATGTTCTAAATCTACTTTTTCAATTGGATGACTTAATTTTGAAGAAACCGCAATGGCAACATTTTCAAATGTCTTGCTGCAAAGCAGCGAAAGAACATTCTTTAGGTTCAATAAAAAGCTGTTCCTATTTTCACATTAGTCCCATTTTACAGTTTCCTTATTTAGCCAACACCCTTGCAGAACTACTGGTGGTAGGAAGCTTTCCAAATTTTTCTCAGGATTCATTCAGACTGCTGAGAATAACTGAAATGATTTTATTCCCCCACCACACCACTCCCCATTGCCCTGCAGTCAGATCTTACGCACTGCCAAAGGCCTTCATAGCCTCCTAGGCATTGGTAGCAGGTAGCATATCAAAGGAAAGTGTGGAATCAGAGATTTTCTTTACCTGTCACCATTATGTCAGTCAT
>JARFYF010000007.1:39534192-39554607 GCA_030265395.1 Rhina ancylostomus | reverse complement strand
CTGTTCGGGTGGCAGAATGCTGCTGCTTGGATAAACATCCAAGATTTTTAACAAATCTTTTTGGAAAAAGGGTCCTGTACGTAATAGATATATATTCAGCTTCACCCCTTCCTCTCAAGAGTCAAGCTAGCCAAAGTCTTGGCTGTAAAGTTACATTATTTTTTCCCTTCAATGAACTAAGTAAGTCTTTTTTTTAAAAAAAAGCAAGAGAGACAGATTGAAGTGGATTATTGGATTCCTAGTTTGCCAATCCCCGTGTGCGAAGACCAATGAGAAATAACTGATGTGTTTTTTGTATTCAGTCATGTTGGCTTTGCTAACAGGTTTTAATCTTGCTTTGAAGCTAACATCAAGGCTGCCTGCAGAGAATGCAGGAAAGGATATTTTGGCATTTTGTGATGAGCTTACTTACTCGTGGTGAATAATTGTATTTGTTTGTGTGTTTAGTACTTCCCCTAATGTACAAAAGGAAAGCCTTTGGAGGTCAGGAGAAGAAGGTTTATTAAGCCAGTGCCGGACAATAAAGAACTGTCGTCGTCGGCTCAGCCTCTCCAATTCTCCCAATTAAGTCACTAAGATTAGGCAAGATTTGCCTTGTTACGGATCGGGTGAGTGTCTGCTTGTTGCTTTGCAACCCTGGAAGCAGAAGTGAAGTGGTCATTTAGTATGTAATGGATTCATCTTTTGTGTGTGTGTGAGCCAGTTTCTTTCCCTCCTAATCTGGGTCCAGATGGCTGGACAGAGGTGCTGAAGTCACAACTGAAGATTTCAAACCTTTCTGAAACGACGGCCATTCAGCCAACCGGCCGTTAAGGCAAGAGGAAAGCGCTGAATCCCAATCCTTGTTTTGTAAAAACCAAACAAACAGCACTATGTTTGAATCTTCCTGTCGTCCCACCCCGTGAAAGGAATGTGTGTTCCCCTCTGATCCTGCCCTCCTTCGCATCTGAAAGCTGAGTGTCTCTCCTGATGAACTGCTCTCTCTGCCGTTTGAGACTGGAAGGAAATGGTAATCATGATTAATTGGAAAATTCTTCTCGTACAGTACATTTCTTTTCTTTGCAAAACGGCACATGCTGGTTCCGTCACGAGTGTTGATTTGAAGCGGCAGCGTTATGACAAAACTGCTGAAAGATTTAGTCAGCTGCAGACAGCACCCAGACCCATGAGAAGTTAGTACATTCGGAGGGTAACAACAGGTCCTGGTTTTGAGGCAACGTGCCGTTAATATCCGTGGTCAGCAGAAAGGAAGTTGTAGCAGACTCCAGTATACACGTTGGTACTCCACGCCAGGTCGAGAGCATGCCTCTAATCATATAGGTTGATCTTAATGCATTGGGTGCTTGCATTTTACATGAGATGGTAAACTGATCGTTAGGAATCAGAGTGACTCAATGCGGGAACAGAGTTTTTAAAAACAGAAATGAGCTTGAGTATGTCCTGCAGACCTGCAGGCTTGGAATTAAGGTGCTTCATTTAATTTACTGTTGAGTGTATTGGGGCTGGATCAGCAGAGCTGTGTCTGTCGATGTCAATCATGCATTTGAAGAAGCGTCATTAATATTCAGTATATGATAATGAATACACCGATCGATATGTTGATCAACAAGCTATTTGTTTTAAAGTTTTGATTTTTAGTCAGAGAAAACTCATTATGTTGTCATCTTGCTAATCAGCAACGCACAGAGATATACTCACAGTTGGTGCCTCCCAGTGGTTTCAAGAAATTGCATCATTAATGTTCAGGAAATCCAGGATTTTGCGCTGAAATTTCTAATTACAGAGTGATGTTAACCAGCAAACAACTTGCCACATTAACAGCTTAACTAAAACTGAAAGGAACCATATTGAATAGTATTGGAAAACAGGTTGAAATTGACTTGTTAAATGCTTCCATGTGAGGCACACTTTACACCACACACTTTACACCAGACCAGAATAAAGTCATGACGGAAATAATTTCCAGTTGTATGGCTGTCAAATTTTATGCGTTAAGGATTATTTGTTTATACCTGAACAACGAGGTCCTATCATTATTTTTTTCGATGTTCTGATTTACATCTTTCTTGTTTGGTAGGACCTCACACAGGCTCATTGAAGACCATAGCTTATGATCTTTAATATTGAGTATTAATTGACAACTCAGTCACTCAAAGGTTGCAGTTGAGTCTGATCCTGTTTCTAAGCATTATTTATGGGCACTGAATAATTGTTAGGAATAGAAACTCTGGTTGATTTGCTGTCTCATTCAGTTGTGCTAAAATTAAAGTGTACCATTCCACTTTTTCCCAAAATATGATGGAAAACAATGAATTGATTAAACCATTTATAATAACACACAATGTAGTAATTCTCTAAATCATGAGATGCACAATTCTTTCACTCTCTTTCCATTTGAAGAATATTCTGTTCTTTTTTGACATTGCAGTTTTAATTTGGGTGTTTTCTAGTTCCAAAGTTAAACAAGTACCCAAACTTTATTTGTAATTAGTGTATTTTTTTTGCATTATTACTCAACAAATTATGCCAAATTTAATTGAAAGTACATAAAATTCAACAAGTAATGCAAAAAGATTAGTGTCCATTCATCCTTGTACATATTAGAATATTTATTTTGATCTTTTTAGGTAAGCTTTGAAGGAGAATCTTTTCAAAATTACTGACAGAATGGCTTTCTTTGCTGAGAGTGTAAACAAAAAATTATCTATGGACTAAAAGGTTCAGTCTTGTACCTGTATTTTACGAAAAATAAATCAGGCAAATGAAGTAAATCTAGCTATTTGTGTGAGGTGTGAAAGCTGCAGGACTATGATTCATTATTGAGGGTTGTTTCAAATCTGCCCTGAAATTCAAGAATATAAACTTGCTTCACAATTTTAAAGGTCAAAGCTCACAAAAAGGACTATGTCACAGCTTGTGACTCATTTTCACATAGATGTGTTCTTTGCTGGTGTTGGTATTTATCTATAATGTACCATTCCCACAACAATACAATGGCTTTGCAAGTTTTCCTTGGAAGTATTGAATTATTCTGAACATACAATGTGTTCCTCTTTTCGTGTTTGTAATTTTTCACTTCCAAGCGGATTAATTAATGGTGGACAATTAAAGTTCTCTTCCACGTCTTCCAGATTGTACCAACATTGATCGATCAGCAGGTGCATTTAAAATATGTTACTTTTTTGAAATTTAAAGAGTTTTCAGTTTTAAAAAAAGACAGCGGGCAGTTTGAAAATAAAGTTTAGCTGCAAGTATGTAAACCATTTAGAATGACCTCGGCAATGTTCTGATGTACAATTTTGATGATACATTTGTGGATGGAGAAGAATGCAATGTATGGGCAGAACAATTGCCATTTACCGTGGATTTAACCAGATGTTATTTTTATGCAGGAATTTCATTCATGAAACTAACCAACATTCCAAACCTCCAACTTGCCTCACCAAGTCAGTGATGTTGTGCAGATTGAAATTACTGTTAGTTTTGCTTTGCAGAACTCTCATTCTATTTGAGCTGTAATCAAGATAATGGTGACGTAGCAAAAGGATTTTGTTTTGAGTTGGTAAGTTGCATATGTTTTCTGCATTATTTTTATGCTCCAGAAATTCCAGTTTCCATTCTGAGCTTGCTTATTGGTCTGGTTGGGAGCTGTTGTAGCAATTGGATATATCAAAGGAATTGATAACTCTAGGTCAGGTCATCCACAAGATCTGATTCAGGCTTTAAAAGTACTTCAACTTCTGAAAACAGAATCCAGCTAAATATTTGCACCCACACCTTAATGAGCAACTTGTATGAAAACATTCCTTTAATATTTAAAACATAATAAAGAAATGAGTGTGTTAAAGTTGGACTTGCAGTATTGCTATGTTGACTAAAGTTTCATTGAGAGTAACACCTGTCATCATAGCAATAGTTCTCCAGTTCACCAAAAGTAACTATCTAATTCTGTACTCATTACAAAATAATTTTTATGAATGTTTACTTTCATGCATTAAGTCGTTGGTCAAAGCCCATTGAATTTTTAAGTCTCTGCAGGAAATAACATGGTGTATTTTTAAAAAAAACTTTCATTAACTTCTCTGATTAGAAATTTTCTTTCAACTTTTATTTGATTATACTCAGAAATTGTGGATTGTTAAAGTTTAATCCCAGAACTAATCAAGTCATCATAAATTCCTCATTCTTTTGAAGTTTTGCTTGGTTAACTACTCAATTGAATTGTATTAGAGGTGAAGCAATGCCTGTTGGTATTGTATTATTAAGGTAATGCACTGGAATTTTAAAAACAATTTTACAGAGTTTCAAGAATGGATTTTGCTTGTTAACCAAAATGATTTGCTTGTGCATAACATCTGATAATCTGAATTTATAACTTGCTGCAATTTTTTAGTAACTAGAGTTCTGTCAGTGGGAAACCTGGGATGTGATCAAAGATGAAACTTGTTTCACTGTTGGCACTTTGGCTAAAATCCAACTTGTAAAACTTGGCTTGTCTGAACTGAATTTAGGCAGTATCATTCTAACTCCTGTTGGTTATGATTCCAAATTACAAAATTGCCTTTAGTTTGGCAATGAATGTTCCATTACTTATTGAGACTACTGGATGGCTTCTGTGGGGAGTTAGCACATTGCCCAGTTTTCTTGTGATACTGAAGAGATTTTTTTTCTCTGTGATATTGAAGAGAAAAGTTGACTACCATTCTGTAGACAACTGGTTTGATACTGACACTATATTCAAAATACTGCTTCCATATCCCAACAGTTATATTCCATATCTTGCATGGGGTGTCAGAAACTGCTGCTAATACTCTTCCAGGCAAGAGATTGGCTGTGCCTGTCTGACATTTATGTTTCTGAACAATCTATTTTTCTCATTTGAAATCTCTGGTGTTACTTATGATATTTAAAACCAATAACATGCTTTCTGACATTTCCAAATTCACTTCTTTGCATCATTTGAATCAAAGTAAGATTATCAAAGCTACTGATAAGTATGAAGCTGTATTTTCAAAGCATTCACAACTCTCCAACTAATGATGCCTTTAAATGTTTTTTTAATGCAAACCAAGTCCCAACAAAGAACTTTTTGAAACTAAGGTTTGCAAAAGACCTTTAGGGAACTTATGAAAGCCATTAGAGCAATTGTCTAAACTTGTGCAAACATGTACCAGACTTCTTGCTATATTTTTGCAATGGCACCAAAGGATTTCATGTCATAAAGTACAGAATTGGCTTGATTAATTATGAATAATGGGAAACCATTCCTTGCAGCCCAGCTGAATATTGATCTGATAAAATAATCTTCAAAAACAAAAATCTTCTCCAGTTTGTAAATAGTGATGTTCGCATCTAGCTCACCCCAGGAGATGCTGTGAGTAATGTAAACAACACTTTTTTTTTATATGGTTACCCTCTTATTTGAATATTCCCAGAGGAATGCACAGTTCTCATTTATCTACAACTACATTTATAACAGAGCTTACACACACACACACACACACTATTTTCAATGTAGCCTAGTGTTATACTGTACATAGACCCAAAATAGGTGTACATGCACACCTGAGTAGTTTTTTTAAATAACATTTGTTAAGATGTATTAAATTGAAATATGAAATACATAAATGAGAAAATATTAAGAATCATAAAAATAAACAAGTCTGAGCATAGTAATTTTAATAGGTTGGGTCTCCTAATTTTTGATTTGGAATTAGCTCCAGAACATAACACACTTTATTTTCTGAAGTAAATTACTTGACCAAGTCACAGAATTCAGTATAGTTGAACTGTTAAATTTCCCATTTTGTAAATGTTACTTCTCACCTCCGGGGTTTCAAGCTATTGATGACCAATGGTCTGAACAGTATAGTTAGATTTGGATCAGGGTGTTTTTTTTTTCATTTTTAATTTGACTGCAGTGTACATAGTTGACAGAACACACCACATATTAAAACAATATAGTTCCATTTATTGATAAACACCATACTGATGATTCTACAGCAATTGATATTTGACGTACTGTAAGGATTGCAATGGAAGAGCCTGAAGTTTTTATTCAAAAGATCATTTGGAACCTTAAGTCAGGAATCTAACAAACATGTGATCAAATGTGGAGATAGAAACAGTCTGTGCTCCAGATCAATGGCATTTCATCAGAAATGGTTCTCATTGGAAACGTGGCAGTAAGTTAAGCAATAATCTAAAAGCAACTGTCAAGCAGATGCTGGAAATCTGAACTAAAAATAGAAAATGTTGAAAATACTGAGCAGGTAGCACATGCAGAAAGAGAAAAACAGATTTATGACTTTATTTTCATCTCTGGAAGGAAAAATCTATAATGAACTTTATTTAATTGAGCAGAATTCGTGTGTGTGTGTGTGTAACTGAACTAACGACTATAACATATTTACTGCTAGCCAATGGAAAGTTGAAATATTCTATCAGTTGTGTTTTGCTAGCTCTGCAGCTGATCCTTCTAGGTTGATCCTGAACACATGTTTCAAACGAAAATGAGGCAGTTGAGTTAACAAACATTTAATGATGTCCATACCCCAAAATGTTCTACAGCAAATTCGTTTGCCCATTTTCAATGAAACCCCCCTCATTTTCACACTTCTGTTTCAGTGCAAAGGATGGCAGAGAACTATATATACATGTCAAAATAAACTTTATCTTTAAATTTCCCATTTAAAGATGAAGTACATGCTGAAAGTCAGAAAAATTACCTGTGTTCTTAAAGTGCATTCGAGTAAATACAATAAGTGCTGCATGAATTGGGGGTCTAAGTTACTGTTGGTTGTATCTCTTCCTTAAGCCATTGATTCTTACTGAATTATGTTACAGTCTTCATCAAGCACATTGTCTAAGTTGTCATTTTCATCTATAGGCATAGACAATGAATTCAGTCATAAAGAACACCATAGCCAAGTTAGATCTGCTTTTGATCAATAGATGCAGATGAATATCTTTCGGCAAGTTCACTAGATGGGAAACAAACAAAAGTCATGTCTTGCTTGCCCTCGTGAATCCAATAACATCCAAATTGGCCTCAATTAGTAGTGCAAATCAGCAACAAACTGCATGAACTGGGAATGCACATTGGTGAATTGAGCCGTAAGGGGAAATGCATTTAGTCCATTTTAAAGTGTGTGTGTGTATATATGTCATGCAATTAGGTAATACATTTTTTTTGTAAGCTGAATATAGTGATTTTCAACAGCAGCATTTTCAACCAGTGCTGATTGTTTACATAAAATTTTATGGCTCTTGCATTTCCAATCTGCAAACATCATAGAGCACAGGTAAGCTGCTTGCAGTCTGTAAAACATATGAAGTCTTGTTTCTCTGGGAACAGCTGTGACCCATTTTAAGTTTTTTTTGTAAAAATCAAAAAAAACGGAGGTATGTGTAATTGCAGTCTTTCTCCTGGAGAACTTGGTTCTATAAGTCACTATGCTTTTATTTCAAATGTCTTGGGGATCTATGAAGATGAACATAGCTAAATGAGCATTTATTCACATTACCTGGGTGATTCTTCTGTACTTTTCAGAATATGCAGAAAAGTCCATTAAAGTTTATTTTTATGAAGAAGGCAGTAAAGTCAATAATTTTATGATTACCCGAAAAGGCATACCATTCATAAACTCTGTCTCCTTGTGTAGTTACTCTATTTATTTCATTGTACATCCATGACAAGGTGATAGAATGCCATGCCATACAGATACTGAAAACCTCTATTATTGCACTGTAAACAGTATATTACTACTTTAGCAGAATATAATGCACTTCACTGCTGCCCCTAAGGCAATGATTTGTACTCTACTACAACTTGCATATGAATGAAAAATGATGTGAAATTGAGCTGCGTTTAAACGTTATGTGTCGTTAGCAATGTTTACACACACTCAGTATCTGCTTTCAGTTAGTCATGTCAGTCCACCATGGTCTTAACACTGTTCTGGTAGTTTTAAAATGGTGTGTGTTTATTTAAATCTTTTTTTTTTGTTAAGGACCTGTGAAAAATGAAGAACGGGGTGAAAAATCAGTATAGATTCAATTTGATAGAGCCAGTGTTTGTAACTCAGTGCTAATAGACGTAACTTGCATTTAGTGGCAGGTTTGGTACTTCACATCAATTTGCATTGTGGTGATTTGTAAATGTTTCATTACTTAATTGTATTGGTGTCAGGGCACTGGAATCGGATCATTATTCTCCCTTTTTGTTTGTCCTGAGAGAAAGAGTCCCTTTTGGACCCAACTCCCAACTTGTTTTTTTTAATTTAAAGAAATAATGTAATTTTAATGGGTCTCTGTTCCATTTAGTCTGGCTTTGTATTATTGTTATGGTTGCCTAATACCATGACTATTCTATTATCCAGACAGTCTGTTGGGAGATAGAAATAGGATTTTTAACCACAGATTCTCAGTACTTGGAGATTCTATGTGAATACATGTGAGATGCAACATTGTCCATTTCCTGCTCCTGTGAAACTCATTATTGTTAATATTCCTGGATCTTCCACCACCATCAATATAAAATACATGATCTAGTGCTCAAATGTCCAGTAGCAGCTCTGCAACTATTTTCTGTATTCAGTAAAACAACACTATGACCACTTTGCACTGCAATGGACCATGTTTTTGTTCAAATTATGTTCTTGTATAATTTTTGCATAATTTCTGTTTCTGTTGTGTATCTGATGCCATGTGCCTGTGATGCTGCTGCAAGTAAGTTTTTCATTACACTTGTGCATATGACAATAAATTGACTAAATTCATTCCCCTTGCATGATCAAGTGTCTAAGATCTTGAATTCCCTCCCTAAATCTATCTATTTCTCTGTTTATGATGTCCTCCCCATGTTCCACCCTTAAAATGTATTTCTATGACCCAACTTTTTGTTGCCACTTGAAATATCTTGATATTTGCTGCCAATTATGACTGCCAGTGCTTTCATTGGAACTTAGTTGTACATACCCATGTTGATAATTAGAAGAGTGTGCTAACTTTCAGCAGAGCTTGCCTGCTAACACCTGCATGACTAATCCTTCATCTGATCCATTAGGTCAGGTGGATTCCCTGTGTACCTCTCCTTGACTCCAGCTGTTAATCCTGACACAGCCAGTAGAGCTGGCCACAAAACAGACTCCCTGGTTACAACAGTGAGTATGAAAGCCGTACGATTCTGTTAGCTATCTCAAATCTTAATCTTAGAAACATTGAAACATAGAAAAACTACAGCACAATTTAGGCCCTTCGGCCCACAAAGCTGTGCCAAAAAATTCTTAACTAAAAGAAAATAAGAAAATTTCTCATCAAAGGTACCAATTTAAGATCTACATGGAGCCTGCATGTTTCATTTCATTCCTTACTGGTATATTGATGCATTTAAACAGGCAGACTATTTCTGTCAATGCCACCAGTGGAACTAATTTGGCAAAGACTGGCGATTTACTGAAGCTGACTTGAGCTCTTGGCACTGTTGCTAAGGTGCTTCAGGTTGCAATTGGGAAAAGATTTTCCACCAGCTCTAACCTGTGACAGCCTGGCAAATGTGTGAATACTTAGGAACTGTGAGCACCCATAAAAGCTGATCAACCTTGACTCTCAGCATCAGCTTGTCTTCGCAGCAAGACCATTTGAAGACTGCAAAGGGAAGGCAAGACGCATAAAAGCCAGAGCAGGTTTTAGCAGTGTTTTATCTACCAACTTTTATTTCCCTTGCATGGGAGAAAGAAGGCGTCTCAGTTTTGGCAGATTATGGAGCTTCCAATGTATTAAAGTGATTTGCAATAGAGAAGAGCACAGACGAGTTTTCAGCAGCAGTGATTTTTGAACTGCAGCAGAAATTCATGTATATGGTTGAAAATTAAAATGAGAAAATCATGACAATGATTCCAAAATAAAACTTTTGAGCCTCTTTTTTTTGGAAAAATGCCATATTACTCGCATATTAAGTGATTAAGGAAAATCCTGTGGAATCTTGTATTGATTTTTTTTGCAAAGGCATTAAATTGTAATTCCAGCCTTGTATAGGTTTTACTCAAAGTAACTGGTCCTGACGCACACAACTTATCCTTAGGCCTGTGGTCTTTAATCGGATATGCACTGCTTGTTCTGCCAAAGTCTGACGAATGTAGTATTTGGAACGTAGAACAGTACAGCACAGGAATAGGCCCTTTGGCTCATAATGTTGTGCTGAATCAATTACATTAGTTTAGTTGGGCATTTTATTACTAATCCCTTCTGCCCACACAATGTCTATATCCTACTATTTCCCTTGCATTCATGTGCCTATCCATGAGCTTCTTGAGCACCCCTATTGTATTTGCCTCCACCCCAGGCAGCGCAATCCTGGCACCCACCAGTCTCTCTGTGTTGCCCCGCACATCTCCTTTGAACTTCCCCCTCTTGGCTTCAATGCATGCCCTCCCGTGTTCGACATTTCAACACTGGGGAAAGAATGAAACTAATGAAGATTGGGAAGCCGGCACTGGTCTGTGAGTACGCTGTGGAAGGAACACTGATGCAAGTGCCTTAAAATGTAGAATTACCCATCCTGACAAGTTCAGAGATGTAAAGCCATTCCTTATTTTGTTTTACATATGTTACATGTTCCATGAAACTTGTCATCCAGAATAGTAGCATTATTGAAACATGTTTGCTTTGGAGCATTACACACGTTCAATCTCTTGTAGTTTACCTTTAGTATTATCAAAAAGCACCACACGTGATTGCTAATGTACACAGCAGCTGCCATTGTGTGTGATAAATTACCTATAACAAATAAGAGAAAAGCTAATTGCTGTTCTGTGTTGATGTTGCTCACAGAGCACAAATATAAATCATAGCAAGACAGGTTTGCTGTCACATTTTTTTCCTGAATTCTACATTTTTTTTATCTCTGTAAGAGAGATTATAGGCACATACTATTTTTCTACAAATATTCAACAAATAACTGTGTCCAATATTTTGGTATAGATTGCTGTGATCTTCGTATGCCATGTGTTCCTGTGCGTTAGGTCATTATGAAGTTGGTCCATGTACAGTTTAACAAGGGCATTTGCCTGTGTACTTTTTAAATGGCTGCTTCAGTTTTGCATAAATGTGGTATGCTGTAATTTCACCCTCAGTGCATATTATCGCAACACAAAATGTTTCAAGGGTGGAACAGATGTTGCTTTGCATTAACACACTGCTTCAGTTTTTCTTTGAAATGTAATAGGGCCTAGCTGTTCAGTATGAAAGAGCTAAATGTGAAATTACTGAGCACTTAACTTGGTTACTAGTGGATATGGAAAACTGCCCAGAGTTTGATACAAATTGACAGTTTTACTGAGACCACAGATGGCTGGTGAAGTATGTTGCCGATGTACTCCACCTGGTTGCTTGCTAGGGTATGATTCCTCAAGCGTCTGTCCTCTAGTGCCTGCCTGGGTGCTGCCAGAGAGAATCAACAGATTGTTTCACAACAGTGAGTGTATCAGAACCAAGTCTTGTTCCCATCAGCTTGAAGGCCTGCCTGTACGGTCCCAAAACGGTGCAATTGGGAGCTGAAAAGTTTCCAAAGCATTGCTTTTGAAACGTCCGGCCTGTGAGCCTGGGACCAGTACCCTGGCTGTCAGCTTAGATCAGAGAATTCAACTTTGCCTTATTATCACCAGTCACTGACAGACTTGCTGGAGAGGGTGGCACACAATCCCAAGCAACAACACCAGACAAGTGATTTACTGTCTCAGTTTGGGGACACAAGTGTTCATGATCATTAGAGAACTATCTAGACCAGAAACCACAACTATCTAGTTAACCAGAACTATCTAGACCACACAGAAACCACAGAAGTGGTGGTATGCTGATACCTACTCGCTCACTCACTACATTATATACTTTTCTCACAATCTATCCTGATTTGTATGGTGTCAGCATATCCTTCTTATTTCCCCTCTCTCCCCACGACAGCACTATTACCAAATGCAGAATAATAAAGAACACCACCCTGGGGAGGTAACCGAGCAAGAAGTGGCCTGCCATGTTGAAGGTGGGATCTGCCTGAGGCAAATCACTGACTGGAATGGGCTGGAGCCAAACCAGGGAAAAAGCACAGCCTGGGTCTCTGTTCCCTGCGGTACAAGCTTGCAGGTTCTGCTGCAGAAGGCTCCAATAAGAAATACAGTGAGCTGCTTACAGCAGAAAGCTGATTGACAAGCACAGCAATATGTTTGGGCTGTTGACTAGCTTGTTCCAGTGTCCTGCAAATGATTGGTGCTACCACCAATGACACCACCAAATCGGTGATAACTCAAAAATAAATATTTGCATTTTTGCAGCACCTGTCATGCTGTTGTGAATGATGACCTGTCCAGACTGCAATTCTGTATTTATGTAAATAAATCCTTTTGTTTTTCCTGGGATCATCTGCCAAGTGTGGAGAAGAAGCACAAACTATGTTCCTTCAGGTTGGTGTCTCCCCTTTCATTGTTTGATATGCCAGCCATTGTTGCCCTTTTAAGTTGAGGGGCCAGATAGGAAGTGTACTCAGTTCTACTGAGCTTTAACCCTTGTATTCTGCTCAGTCCAGCAGCAGAGTGTGAGGTCAGGTGCTGGCTTCCGACCTCCAATACAATCCAAACTTTTCCACTTAGACGTAAGGAACGTGCTGACCTGTGCAATGCTGACGAGGAGCAGGATCTAGTCCTGTATTTTCCAATTCATAGCTTATCCTTTTTAAAAAATAACTGCAACATTATCATAAAGAATAAGAGGGAAGGAATGGTCAGAATATCTTCTCTGAGGAGCTTCTCTAAAAACTCTGGAATTGTCGTCTTGGCTATGCTTAATCAACCTGCTGAAATGAACCACTAAGATGAATGATGTTGAATATTGCATGATACCTAAAAGCTGCTTTTTCTTTTGTTAGAGGCAGTGGTGAAGTCTTTCAGCAACATAATTCAGTTTGTTTGTCTGCAATGCTTTTGTCATTTTGATAGGCTGCTTTAAACTGGATTTGGACAAATAAAATTATTTTATTGTTGACTTTGGTGATATTTTGGAGAAAGAGCTGGAGACTTTTATAGCTGGAGGATATCGGAGTGTATTTTCAGCAGAGTTGCAATTTATGAAGGAACTAAAATGATATTGTATCAAAATCTTGCTATAAATGTGAGTGTAAAAAGAAAATAATATGAATATCTTATCAGTGGTTGGAACACTGAGCCAATGTGGAGTTGACTTTTGGAGCAGGTGTGGGAGTGTAGTGGTTAGCATGATGCTATTACAGCACCAGCAACCCAGGTTCAATTCCCACAGCTGTCTGTAAGGAGTTTGTACGTTCTCCATGTCTGTGCGGGTTTCCTCTGGGTGCTCCAGTTTCTCCCACATTCCGAAGACATACAGGTTAGGAAGTTGTAGGCATGCTGTGTTGGTGCCGGAGGCATGGTGACATTTGCAGGCTGCTCCCAGAACACTCTACGCAAAAGATGCATTTCACTGTGTGCTTTGGTGTACATGTGATGAAGATATCTTGTCTCTTTGGCACCAGTCTTCAGCCACAATCTTCTGATATAGCAAGATGGGGTAATTAAGCTGAAATACCAATCTTCTGCACCCTTTTACCACAAGTCTTCATGGTGAAGGATCTGATTAGTATCAGGATAACCACACAGAAGCTTGACAAACAGCTGATTGCTACTTGTATTCTAGTGCTTATTACACAGCCTGCAAGGTTTTCAATCCTAAAAGGTGTCCCATCCTAAAAGTAGCTGGCTGATGAGGATTAAGCATATAACTGTTTAATTTTTGAGCTGGTCGGTGTGGTGATATTCTCTTTGGTATTCCAGGATCTAAACCTAGTGAGAATAAACAACCACGTGTCCATGTAGGCAAAGTGTATTAACGAGAGGAACATAGCAATTTTTTTTTACATGGAGTTCCTTCCCTTGACCTTCTGGAGTTCATAAGTTTGAGAGATGCTCACAAACAAGCATTGATATTTGTTACAGAGTTGGAGCAGGTGAATGTTTAAGGTGGTGGTTGGTGTGTAATCAACTGGTCTGCATTATCCTGTGTTGCATGGGGCTTCTTGCGTTGTTGAACCTGCAGTCATCCTGATTTGGTGGAGAGAATTCCACTTCAGACCTGTCTTGTGATTTGTCAGTGGAAGAAACACCTTAAGTCATGATGTGAATCACTTGTGATATTATTGCTATACTCTAAACAGCAGCTGTAGCACTATGTTTATGCAGCCAGCTTAATTAAGTGTGGGGTCCCTGTGGACCCAAAAATGGTGACCGTAGCTATTGGATGATAGTACTATCATTGAATGACAGAGGGAGGTAAATTTCAGCCAAGTTTGCCCTTAATTCTAGTTTGATTTTCATTATCAAGAAGGTATGTTTTAGCTGAGAACCAAAACTACCATGTGCCCAAAAATGATCATTAATATATAGTCGGTTACCACGGTATAACTACTGATGAAACAAGGGTCATACTTCACTGGCAATTCCAAACAAAACAAATAGTGTTCTGCCTTTCAAACAACAGTATCCCTAGACCTTTGCATCTGTACTGCCAAACAAAGAAATCTGGGACTTCATAACAGATTTTGAAAAGACTTATTTGTTGGTATATTCGCCATATGGAATCCAGTAGTATAGCTAGTCTTGCTGCGATTTTTCTCCAGCACTATGCTATTGAAAGGCCTCTTCTCTCCTATCCTGTGCCAGACTTTGATGCCGTATCGTGGACCCCAAATGATTTGAATAAGGATTAGAGACAACAGTGAACATTGCATGGATTTTTAATTATTTGGCTTACTTTAATGTAGCACCTGATGAGTTATTGCAAAAATGATTTGTTTTTAGTTTAATTTAACAAACTTTAAATTTTATTTTAAATTGATAAATATCTCAAAATCTGATACTTTTAAAAAGAGTTGAACATTAGTTGTTGTCAGTCAACAACAGACAACATCAGTCAACATCAGTTGCAGCATTTGCAGCCAGCCCCAGCTTTCCCAGCTGTCGGGGCCTCCTTGCTGTTGCTGAGGCCGTGCTTGACAGGCCCTCTGCATGCAGATGAAGTGGGTGTGAGCATAGTTTATCATTTTTGGAATGAAATTCCAACAGACGCAGCTGCCCTATTTCACTAAAACTAACGTTGAGGCTCTTTTGCATAAATTTTTAAATCTTTGGTGTCAAACATCTCCAAAACAATAAGATACATTTCACATAAGAATGGAGAAAACATGCATAATATACCAGTTCCATAATACAGTAGTTTTTAAGAAATATGAAAAGACCGAGTGCCAACTCTACCATTCATACTCGTAGCAGATCCTCTGCCTCAAGTAACTAATCAAACAGATCACTTTGTCTCTTGGTTACCTGCATATCAAAAATCTATTGATTTCAACTTTGAATGTGGCCAGTGATGGAACAGCTATAGTGTTCTGAAGCAGAAAATACCATATGTTCATAACACCCCCAGTGTAGAATAAAATTTTTGCTGTTACTCCCTAAAAGGTCCACTCTTTATCCTCAAGCTACGCTTCCTAGTTCTGGATTCCCAGAGCAAATAGCCTCTCGGCATCTACTCTGTCAGTCCCTCCCAGAATCTTGTACCTTTTTCTAAATGATTACCTCTCATTCTTCTGTATTCTGATGGGTGACAGTCCTTCCTACTTGATGTTCCTCAGCTCAGGAATTGCAGAAATGAATTCCCTGCACTTCCATCAAGACAAATATAGCCTTCACCAGGTATAAAGATGAAAAAATGTACATTATTCCGCAGGTGGGTGTGGCAAAGTTTTTTGTAAACAATGGCAAGATATCCTTTCCCTTGCAATGGCCATAGTGTATGCCTTATTGATTGCTGCACCTGCATTTTGAATTCATGTTTCTGTGTTTAAATATTCAATGCTTTGTCATTATTTTTCCATCACACTACTTAATCCATTTCCAATCTGATGTAGCCAACTTGCTTCTCTCAGCTATGCATTTGCCTTTATTTCAATTTTAAAAGGTTACAACTTAATTATGTCATTTTCAAACTCAGTTTAAAATGTTATGATCGCTATTTGCCAAAGGATTTGGCTGATTAATTTCAAATAATAAAGTATGAAAGTAAATTAGATTACACCACGTGGAGTTATTCTAAATCCATAATTAAATGCATTATGATCAAAGAGAGGAGTTTCCAGAGAGGTGCGCTGAGCTGATGGTCTTTAGTCCTTCAGAGACAATGGATAGGAAAGCAAATGGCAGATTCCTAAGAGAGACAGTAGCTAATGAACAAGGAATCGTATTTGTTCTTTGAATTATAAATATTTACTCCTGAATCTCTGAGCTGCTCTCACAATGTTTGTTGGGGTTTGAATTTAAAGAGAAGGGAAAAGAAATGTATTAGAAATTGCCTACCAAGAAGTCTGACGCAGACAGATCAAATCACTAGTCTGACTGCATGATGAAGAATATTTTAAAAACAAAAGTTGGCAAATTTCATTATGATCAATATCTGTACTGCTTACAGGTATGGTGCCAAGGGATTTGATAACAGCAAATGTGATCTAATGTAAAGGAGGAGGCAGAGCCACACTTAAGAATAGAAAATACCCTGTCAGGATAATTTGGGGAGTCTAAGTATACTGGGACCTGAGGCTTCATTCCAAATATTAAATCACTGTGGAACACAGGAAGAGAAATATTAGATAACACCTTCCAGCTGCCTAATACTATCGGGTAGTTAAATCTGTGTGGGTTCCACAATAATTTTTAAAGAAAAACTGCTTTAATGCAAGTTTGCTCATATACCATTCTCTCAAATGAAGGGCTTGAGATTGAAATCCATTTTAGACTGACTTTGAACTGGAATATTTTCCCCAAAGGATGTTCAGTAGCTTGAGCTCACCAACGAGAGGAGGTGAGACGAAATGAACATCAAAGACACCATTCTTCGTATTCCTTATGTGCCTTGTGTCTGGATGATGCTCTTGCATCCACAGAGTTGTGTACTTGAGCACAGCAGCCCTCCTCCCACACATAGATAGAGCATGGTCTGGAGGGCTGATCTCGATTATGGGGAAACATCTAAAAATGGGAGTAGAAATTAATCTTCTATTTCTGTGACACACTTGTGATGGCTGGACGCTGTGTTTTACTTTTAAATTCAGTTCGTTTGAAGTCAAAGGAACTGAAATTCTGATGCAGAGTACAGAATGAAGCTGTTGCTTCAGTGCACATTGCAATGTGACCAAGGGACAAATTTCCATACAACAGTGTCTTTATGATTACTGATGACAAATATTCGAAGTAGTTGATGTTCTTGCAAATGTCAGTGACAACCACATACAAACAATGAAGAATGAATGATTTCTGCCCTTTTTTGTTTACCATTTGAGTCGGTACACTGTTCTGTGCCGTTGCATTTGTTTCAAAGAACCTGACTCCATGCTTTTAGAGTTGTGGCTTGATCAAATCTGTGAGCCTGAGACTATTTAGTGGCCTCATTTGTGGTAGCCTTCTGGTCTGTTGAAATTAACGGGGGAAAATCAAGCAACAACTGAAATTATAGCATTTTTGGCAAAAAACTTTAAATCCTCAGAAGGCTAACCACATGTTTAATACTTGGATAATGGAATTTACATACAGATGATGTACTTTCTGGCTTCCCCCACCTGTTTTCCCCTTACCCTGTCAACCTTTACAGTGGCCTTGCCTATCAACTTTCTGTTAAGAGCAGCTGCTCACATTGTGCTCTGCAGGTAGTACTTCCCTTCACTATTGTGTGATTGATCACTAGGTGCAGAGTGCTGAGCAATCCATTTGAGTGGAGATAATCTGAAATGCTGTTCCAGTAATCAATAACAGATGCTGCAAATCTCTTAATAAAAACAAAGCTGGAGATAATAGGTCAGGCAGTATCTGTGGAGAGAGAGTTAACATTTCAAGTCATTAACTCTTCGTCTCTTCATGGATGCTGCCAGACAGTTGAGTATTTCCAACTTGTTTCTTATTTTGAGATGTTTCTGCATTTGGTCATCAAAGAAAATCGGATAAGAATGTTCAATATGGGAAGTAGGAAGTCCATTCTTAAAAGAGACGTTGATCACGTTCTCTTTGAATTTGTTTCCCTGAAGCAGAAGTGTACTGAATTAGCAAGTTATTATTGTAATATTAATTCTAACCACTTGCTGAAACCAAATCTAATTTCAAATGCATTTTGTTTCAAAAATTATTGTTTGAAGTCAATATTTCACCTTTTGCTTGTGTACTGTTTTATTGGCTCAGTGATGCTTGTGCTTCAGTCAGAGCACCAATACTGGACCAAAATTGGTGATTTCTTGTTTTGGGCTTGTATAAAGTTGGTTGTGCTTTGAAATTGTCGTAGAATCATAAAGCAATACAGGATGGATACAGGCTCTTCGGCCCAACGAGTCCATGCTGACCATGGTGCCCACTTATCTAGTCCCAATTTCCTGTGTTCGACCCATATCCCATTTTTTAAGCCCTGTCCCTACGTGCACCTATCCAAGTGCTTCTTAAATGATGCTATTGTTCCTGGCTCAACCACTTCCTCTGGCAGCTCATTCCATATACTAACCACCCTCTGTGTGGGAAAAACATTCCCCTCAGGTCCCTTTTTTAAAATCTTCCCCTCTCACCCTAAATCTATGCCCCCTAGTTTTAGACACCCCTACCCTGGGGAATAAATTTCTACTATCTACCTTATGAGTGCCCCTCATGAATTTATAAACTTGTATACGATCACCCCTCATTCTTCTACACTCCAAAGAATAAAGACCTAGCCTGGCCAACCTCTCCCTGTAACTCAGGGTGACTAAAACTGTACACAGTACTCCAAGTGTGGCCTCACCAATGACTGGTACAGCTGCAACAACTGTCCTACCTAATTTCAGTCAGAAGGGCCAGGGAGGGGAAATCATTTGCCTCCCATCTTGTGGTGGATAAATGTCCTTGAGATGTCAGGATAAAGTACCGATGCACATGCATGTTCATATCACTTGTAAAAAAATATACACCACTTGGTGCAGAATAACCAGACCACGAAAGTGGCAAGATGCTGTTCAAGTACTGTATTCACTATGTTTTCATGTGTGTTTTCGTATGGAAAGGCGTACTAAAATACACAAGTGTATTCGACAATAAGAATCTAGAATGACGCCATTCAGCTCTCCACATTTGTGCTGGCCCAGAAGGAGCTTCCATCTACACATATCAGTTATGTGTTGCCAAATGAGGAATTGGTCACTGTAATTTACAGTCTATTAAAGTCGCAACTGAAGTTTTGTCATTTTGTACTCTCCCCTGTATGCACAGAAAAGATAACAATCCTAAACCCTTCTGTTATATTAGTCCTTCACAATAACAAATCGGTGCTGTAGCTGAATAACCTAAAACTCACACGAAGCAAGCTATATACTGCTTATCTACACTAGTAGTTTTCTAATGGAATTAATTGAGGGTAAGATTACAATTTTATTTCAGTGGATGTGCATACACTATTTTAGTTATCAAGCAATATTAATCGTGTCTGAAAGGTGCCATTAATGAAAAATCAGTTGATAAACGGGAAACTGTTTTATTCTGGTTATCGTTGTCTTGTCAGAATAATCTTGTCATATTGACATTTTTCCCTATCGGTACTCCAGATTTACACAGCCTTAGAAAAAGCATTGGATGTCATGACTGTCCTGTCATTTCTGTTTTAACCCGCAACAGTAGCGGAAATATAACACAGCAAAAGTGTATTCATTTGCTTTTATCTGTCAAATAGTATAATGGAAGTACCTTGACAAAAATCACTTTTTGTCATGGAAAATATATGATAAGTGTATCACTTTTTTGGACCAGGCTTGTCCTAGTGTAGAAATGGCAGATGTTGGGTGCAATATTCTTGGGAATAGTACATCTTTCTGTCTGAAATTTTGATTTTTGTTTTTGCTTTATAATCATAACACGAACACTGAGACACTTAAATGTGCTGTTGTGAGGTATTTTTTTAAAGACTAGATTGAATTACAGGCGCAACCTAGTAAGTGCATTGCTTCTGCAAACCTAAAGGGGTCTTCCTGTCACACGTGAGTTCTGCAGAAAAGATCACTTCTAAAGTACACTGGTAAAAGAAATGTATTGCTGGTGAATGAAGGCTGATACACGCGGTTTAGCCAGGCAAAAACTAATGTAGATTACATCTGTTACTTTTTTTAACAAACATTTTGGTTTCACATGAGAAACCAAGCAATCACTAATGAGAGGCATGAGCCTGCAGATGCTGGAATCTGGTGCAACAAAATAAGCTCCTGGGGGAACTCAGTGGGTCAGGCAGCATCTGCAGTTGGAAATGGACAGTTGATGTTTCGGGTCAAGACCCTTTACCTGGGTGTGTGAAGTGTCTCAA
>JARFYF010000007.1:39364659-39378551 GCA_030265395.1 Rhina ancylostomus | reverse complement strand
GGGAGTGATAGGTGGAAGTGACAAAGGGCTGAAGAAGATGAAATTTGACAGGAGAGGACAGTGGACCACGAAATACAGGGGAGGTGGGGAGGGGAACCAGAGGGAGGAATGTGTGGGTGATGGTCACCCATGGAGAGGGTGGGGGAGGGAAAAGAAGGGGTGATGGGGACAGTGGGATAAGGGAAAAAAGAAAGGGACAGAGGGGAGGGGCCACCAGAAATGAGAGAAATTGATGTTCATGCCAACAGATTGGAGACTATCAAAGTGGAATATGAGATGTTGTTCCTTTAATCTGCATCTGGCCTCAACTTGGCAGTAGAGGAGGCCATGGACAGACAGGTCAGTATGGGAATGCAAAGTGGAATTAAAATGGCTGGCCGCCCGTAGATCCCAGCTGGAGCGGCGGACAGAGTGAAGGTGCTGCACCTCCCTTGCACCCTCTCCAAAGCCTCCACGTCCTTCGTACAATGTAGTGAGCAGAATTGCACACAATACTCCAAATGTGGCCGACCAAAGTTTTATACAGCTGCAGCATGACCTGTCAACTGTTATACTCAATGCCTTGACGGATGAAGGCAAGCATGCGATTCACCTTCTCTACCACCCTATCCACTTGTGCTGCCACTTTCAGGGACCTATGGACTTGCGCCCCAGGATCCCTCTGCACATCTGGATGTGTGGACAATTTCATCTTCAGTAGCTTCAGCCTACCCCAGCCCTTGCCAATGCCCCCCGTTTCTATCTGGAACTCCCTCCTCCATGGGGTTAGAGCCTGCACATGTGCCTTTCCTCCTCCAGTTCATTCCTGGTTCCAACTCGTTTCCATACTGTATGACCAGTTGAATATATGAAATGCCAAAATATCTTATCTTTTACAGAAATAGAGGCAATCCACATCAGTCAGTGTTAGCTGAGAGCTATGTTATAAAATGGGATGGAGCAAAGAAAATATTTTGGTTATGTGGGAAATCCCTAATGTATTAAGGGATATGGAACCAATAAAAAGATGAAATACAAATCAGCCATGATCTAATTGAACGACGGAACATGCGGAAGGGGCTGAGTGGCCTGCCTCTGTTCAGATTATAATGAATTGTATGGTGGAAGTGGTAGTATAATGCACTTCCCTCACTGCCACATTGACTGTTATTCTGTACAAGAGGAGATGACAGAGATGCAGTGAAATCAAACTTTATTTCTGGCCACCCTTTTCTTTGAATGTCTTCATATCAAATGCTGCTTCCAATCAGGCAAATAAGCAAACCATGACAACATGAGCCAGGCTCTCCTAAAGTGCTCTTGTATTTTTCTGAGCATTTGTGTCCTATTCTGGGAAAGCAGCCTTTGCGTATTACTCATCCTTTCTCTGCTCTGCATCACGAAACCAACCCGTTCTCTCTGCTTATGTGATGCAGGATGATGAATCCAAATGTCTTGGATTGGGTCCTGGCTGATTCATCAAGTGGTGAACCTAACTCATGCACATTTTTGATGGTTTAAAATTCTGCTGTTTGACTTGTTTTTTTATCTCAAGAATGACAGCCTTTACAGGGAAGATTTTGTATCTGCAGTGAACAATCTAAAAATACCTTAATGTCATCTGGGTGATATCCTTCCAGAAGATTTCTTCACACGTTTGAAATAGTGAATTGACCTTCTGAAGCTTTATGGCATTAAGTGTAACGGAAAGGTTAATACCAAGTTAAGTGTTAGATTAAACTATGACAGCAAGGCCAAAGGCAAGTAAATTATCAATTCACAATGCAGTTCAATCAGAATGTAAAACACAGAGGGTCTTCCAGGTGGGGGTAATGGAGACAAACATGGTGAGATCATTCAAAGGACTGTTAAAGAGTTGACAGCAATGACTTGAGTGTGCCAGCAGTGACAGGTTCCTATGAAAAAATGTAGATCATATGGTCTCCTTTATCCATAATTGCCTTTGTGATCTTTGTTGGATTGCCACCGCACCATGACAGGACAGTGCCACCACATGTGAGAGCACCCTGCAATACTCCGCCAGAGATTCCTTCATGCATAAAAACACCTGCATAAATCAAACTGTGCACAGGGCCCCAACTCTATTCCATAGAAGCGGAGGAGCAACTTTCTTGCACAAATGGCGTACAACTTCCTGCTGCCGTGAGAAGTCTTGATGCAGTGGTTCTCAAAAGTAACCACTGCTGCAAATAGTGCTGGTTCAGCTGACATACAATGAGTTTTAGGACAGACATATGTCCGGATACCTGGCTCCGGTTTTGTGAACTCTGGAAGTAGCCGATGAGGCCAGTGTGGGATCCACAAATCTTCCTTGCTTGAATATGCTGGTGCATTGAAGGCAAGGAAACAGTCCCTTACTGAATATGGTTTTTCTTTTGCATTGATTTAGGAATGCCATCTGCCTCCCTCTCCTGGAGATATTAACAGGAGAGAGTGACCTATTTTTAGGCCCAGAAAGTATTTGGGAGTTGCACCAGAAGCTGCACGATTTCTCACTGTGTTGGAGCCAATAATGTGACTTGTGAAAGTCTGTGCAGACACTGTAAAACAACACTAAAAGCCAATGAATTACATAGTTTATATGTATAATGCCTCACATGTCCTGAGTGCAAGAAAATAAGATATCTTTATTAGTCACATGTACATCGAAACACACAGTGAAATGCATCTTTGCATAGAATGTTCTGGGGGTAGCCTGCAAGTGTCACAATGCTTCTGGCACCAACATAGCATGTCCACAACTTCCCAACCTTCATGTGTTTGGAACGTGGGAGGAAACCAGAGCATCCATAGGAAACCCACGCAGAGAACGTACAAACTCCTCACAGTGGTCGGAATTGAACCCGAGTCGCTGGCACTGCAATAGCATTACAATAAAACGCAGAATTCCATTTTAGCTTGTTTCTATACATGAAGCAACCTCTAGCCCAAATCTCTGGAGAGCCAGTCCATATGACACACCACTGATATTCTAATGTACCACTGGAGTGTGGAATCATTGTGAACTGATATCACAAAGGCAAATTGAAAGAAAGGAGATGATTTGATTCATTTAATGTATTTTCTTTCATTGAAATCTGTAATCCCTTTCACATTTTAACTGTCCTTTGAATGACTCCCAAGATTTTGCCTACAGTGTTTCAAAAGCCTTGGACCCAAGGCTCAATCCAAACTGAACCTCAATTACCCAGCAACCAGTGAATGTCCTTCACCTACCAAGACACTGTGGATCTGCTCTGCTTTATCTTGCCGGACAGGACATCAGCAGCAACCTTCATCAAGGTCGAGAGGATGTGGGAGGTGGCAGAGGGGAAGAAAGAGGTGTGCACGCTGTCAACTTCATCCAGTATGAGTATCAAGCAATTGTGAGGCAAATGCAGATCTAATTGAAAAGCAGAACCAGAGCTTCCTCATATCTTTCTGCTCCTGTGTTCCTATGATGTGCTAAATTACATAGTTTGAGAAGTACCAGTCTTAGTATCTGGATAATGTTTTTTAAACTGATCTTATCTGTGGAAGAATAGCGATGACAACAATGGCTTGAGGATACCAGTAATAGAAGGGGAAGTGCATCATGCTTCAAAGAAGTAACTTGAAATTTTACGTGCCTTCCGCGAGGCGTGCAGTGGGCCCTTTAAGAAACTGCTGTACAGTCTGCTCAATATCTGCTACAAATACTGAAGAATGTGCACTGAAAATATCAAATTGTTTGGTGTCCTGCCACAGTTTAAGACCATCATTACCCTTTCCGAAGAGGGAGAGCACCTCCAGCTGTTTGTCTGGCCGTTTCCACAACATGCTGACAATGGCAGAGATCATGGCAGGAATGAGAACAGATGACATCATTTTTGGCCTGCTACTTGCCTGTTCATGCAACGCAGATGCCAGGAAAACCAAGGCCATTGAGTTTGATGTTTTTTTCTTGTTGCTTCCTTGATGCCAATGGCCCCTTATCAATGTTAAGTGGAATGAAATAAAATTATTCTATTTGAAAGATGCTACAGTGGGAATCAGACAAGAATTCAAGGCTAATGCAGAAATTCATTTTTTTTTAACTTTTCTAGTTCTATTTGGCTCATATTTGATTTTTTTAATGGCCATACATTCCTAAGGAGATTTAGATTTTCCAACTTGATATTCACAGCAGGTTTTATTAACCTGCACTGACATCACAAGTTTTGCGAAGTAATTTTCAGGGTATGTTATGATTGTTGCTGAGAGTAAGATATTTAACAGGTTGTCTGAAAGTTGCAAATATTTTCATATATATTTTGTCCTTGTCAAATGTGTTGCTTTATTCTTTTGCCATTGATAATGTGGAGTATATGAAAGGCAGATAACTATATCCATACTCTTGCTGACTGGACAAAGTTTTTCAAAATGCCATGCAAACATAATATTCCAACAATCAAAAAAGATAGTGTGAACAGGACTCTGGCATTCATGACTAAATCCAGCTAGATCACAAAAAGCACTTTTAGGGCCTTTCCTGTGTCCCAATTTCAGTATCATCCTGGAACATAGTGATTACACTCAGCCTTTTATCTCTACTGTAAACCAGAATTTTAACTGTTCCTTCACACTCTCACCTCCAACAAGTGCAAGGAACTTGTGGATGACTTGTTTGTCAAATTCATTTCTTGCAGTTCTGTTACCACTAAGGTACTCGACAACCAACCCCAATCTTTGTCTCTACCTGATGGAGGTCTCTCTCCCTGGGTAATTTACCCCTTCCCATCAAATCTGCCATCAACAACCCTGTCAGAAATTATCCCTTTAATCCTTGTAACCTGCTGCCCCTTTGGCCAATTTCCTTTCTCTTCCAAAGTCCTAATCCTGCTCAGTCCCTCAAATCCAGGTTCATCTTTCTCAGAACTCCAGGCTCAAACTGTTCTGATCAGGCTTCCACCCCGCTGCAGTACTAAAACAGCTCCTATTGAAACCACAAAGTAAAACTCCATAAAACATGGTTCAAGAAAAAAACTATGACCCTTTTCCTTCTCAATGTTTGCGTATTTGACACATTGAATCTTATTTAAGCTACAATTTTAATATTATTAATATTATCAATGTTCTCAATACTCTCCATGGCATCATTCTTTCTTTCCTCTTCCAACATTACTTGTCTTGATAGAGGTGTATAAGATGATGAGGCATAGATCGAGTGGACAGTCAGAGACTTTTTATCAGTGCAACAATGGCTAACATGAAGGGACATAATTTTTAGGTGATTGGAGGAATATATAAGGGGGATGTCAGAGGTAAGTTTTTTACACAGAGAGTGGTGGGTGCATGGAATGCACTGCCGGCAGAGGTTGTGGGGGCAAATACATTAGGGACATTTAAGAGACTCTTAGATAGACACATGAATGATGGAAAAATAGGGGCCTATGTGGGACGGAACCGTTAGATAGATCTTAGAGCAGGATAAAATGTCAACACAGCATTGTGGACTGAAGGGCCTATACTGTGCTGTAGTGTTCTATGGAGCCAGATATTTTAGAGCACTCTAATACAAAGTCTCTTGGGCATCTCCAGTTTTAATTGTTCTATTGTTGAAGGTGATACCTTCAGCTGCAAAGACCCCGAGCTCCAGGATATCCTCCCTAAACCTTTTCGCCTCCCTAAATCTTCTTCCACCTTCAGGACTTACTTTAAAAGCTACCTCTTTGATGAAGCTTTTGTTCTTCTGCCCTAATATATCCCTTATATGACTTGGTGTCAAATATTGTTTGGTGATTTTGCTGTGAAACACTTAAGTATGTTTTACTACTGTAAAGATAGACCATAAATACAAGCGCAGAAGTTCTTCATCGAGTGTAAATTGCTCATGAATATCCAGGGGTTGTGAAAGGTGGTATAGAAATTAAAAGTTTAAATGCAAGTCTTTGCTCTTTCAAATTGACACATTATTCATTGAAAAAAAAGTTAGTAGTTGAGAAGATGGAATTCTCTCTTCCCCCAGAGGCTGTGGTGCTGAGTCAAATGAAATTTACAGACTGTACTCAACCGACTTTTGTTAAGCAAGGATATAGAGGAGTAGGGAACAAAAGCAGGTATGTGGAACTGAGATACAGATCAACCATGATCATGCTTTTGGAACTGGGATTAGTGGCCTACTCACGTTCCTATGTAATACCTAAATTATCCGAACAAATTAATTTTCTCCATTGCACTATATAATCTTGTCAGTAGTCTTCATAACATTCTGTATGTTATACAGAATAAAATGGAGTTTTCACTGAATTGGTGCATGCATTTCCTACAACATATCCATGGTAATGAGGTGGTCTACAGGAGTGTGATAATTGGCTGGTTGAGTGGTGTCACAACAACAACCTCGCACTCAGTGTCAGCAAGATCAAGAAACTGATTGTGGACTTCAGGAAGGGGAAGTCGGGAGAACACGCACCAGTTCTCATTGAGGGGTCAGTGGTGGAAAGGATGAGCAGCTTCAGAAATGAACACACTTTATAAATTCAGCTTCATTTATAAAGCCCAAGATCTTGTATGCTTTTTAGCTTCTTTCTCAATCTGACTCACCAGTTTTAATGAATAGCACTCATATACTCCCAAACTTGTACCTCTTGTTCTTGTACCTCTTGTAGAATTGTGCCCTCTGGTTTATGCTGTGTCTTCCCAATCTTCCTACCAAAGTATAACATTTCACATTTCTCAACACATTATTTCATCTGCTGTCTATATCCCCATTCCACCAGCCTGCCAATGTGTCCTTCAAGATTTTTTTGTTATCTTCCTCACAGTTCATTAGGCTTACAAGTTTTGTGTCATCTTCAAATTTGGAAATTATGCCCTCTGCAACCAACTCCAAATTATTAACACTTCAGATTCAAGTATCTGCAATCTCTTGTTTCTCCAAATTATTAATATTCATTAAGAAAAGCCATAGTCCTAATGTCATTCTTGGGGTATTCCACTCTTGCCTGCAGTCCCCAAAACAACCTTTTGTTCCTATACTCCTCTCTTTCCCTGTACATAGCCAATTTTTCTGTTCATGCTGATATACCCCCTTTTATTTCATGACCTTTAATCTTGATGCCCATCATCTAGCACCTTGTCAAATACCTTTTGAAAGTCCCTACGTATATGCAGTATTAATTACAATAACTTCTTCAATGCTTTCTGTTACTTTATCAAAAACCTCTTAAAAACAATTTGCATTTAACAAATCTTTGCTGTCTTTCCCTAATGATTACCTATTCATCCAAGTGACCACTAATTCTGTCCTGGTTATAGTTTCTCAGATTTTTTTTTAACTACCACTGACCAATATATATTTGCTGGGTTTGTCCAACACACTTTTTTGAACAAAACAGTAACATCTGCAAATTTGTTTCCACTCTGAATATGAAGATGTTGGGAAGATTTTGGCCAGGGTGTGCAGTTTCCTCCCTTCTTATTCTCAACCACCCAGGCTACTCTCAGTCTGGACAAAGTGATTTATCCACTTTAATTGCAGCCAGCTTTTCTAATACCTCCGCTTTTTCAACCTACAGCCCAACTAGAATCTCAATTACAACTTCCTTGCTGAGTCTCCAGCAGCGTTTTCTTACTTGGAGAACGCTGATGTAAAGTACTCATTTACTACCTCAGCAGTGCCCTCTGCCTCCATGAGTAAACCTCCTTTTTGGTGCCATTGCCCCACCTTACAACATCTTTCCTCTTTGCATGCCATTGGAGCGCTGGAGAATGAGGGGTGATCTTATGGAAGTGCATAACATCATGAGGGTCATAGACAGAGTGAATGCACACTGTCTTTTTTCTCGGGGTTGGGGAATCAAAGACTAGAGGGCATAGGTTTAAGGTGAGAGGAAGAGAGATTAATAGGAACCTGAGAGCAACTTTTTCACCCAGAGGGTGGTCTGCATATGGAATGAGCTACCAGACGAAATGGTTGAGGCAGGTACATTACCAACATTTAACCTTGGACAGGTACATGGATAGGAAAGGTTTTCAGGGATTATGGGCAAATATAGGTAAATGGAACTAACTTATATGGGCATCTTGGTCGGAATGGACCAGTTGAGCTGAAGGGCCTGTCTCCATGCTGTATGACTCTATGATTCTATAACTCTATCCCAATAGAATATTTTGGATATGCTTTAATGTTTGCTGCTAGTCCTTTCTCATGCTCTTCCTTTGCTTTTCTTATTTTCTATTTTTACTTAGAACATAGAACATTATAGCACAGTACAGGCCCTTCAGCCCGTGATGTTGTGCCAGCATTTTATCCTGCTCTGAGATCCACCTAACCCTTCCCTCCCAAATAGACCTCCATTTTTCCATCATTCATGTGCCTCTAAACTTTCTGTAATCCTCATTTGGCACTTGTCTTCTGCTCATTTTTCTGCTTTATTTTATTGTCTGTCATCCATGGTGCTCAGCAAGTTTTGCTGCTGACCGTGGATAGTGGCACAGTGGCTCAGCTGGTAGAACTGCTTCCTCACAGCTCTAGTGGCCCGAGTTCAATCCTGACCCCAGTGGCTTCTGTGTGGAGTTTGCACCCTCTCCCTCTCATCGTGGGGTACTTTAGTTAGGGTAGAATCTGTTGGGGATTGGGAAGCTGATGGGAATGTGGGGAGAATAAAATGGATCAGGGAAAGTTTAATGTACAAAATGGGTGGTTGATGGACGGCACAGGCTCTGTGGACTGAAGGACCTGTTTCTATACTGTATCCATGACTCCAGTCGCAAAACCACAACGATAGTGATCAAAACCAACAATAGTAGTAAAGGTATGATACCTGTTATCTGCAAACAACAGTAGAGGGACTGGGCTTACTGTTTGCCATGTACGCTGTAGTCCGGTTAGCTTTAGATTACAACTCTTCCATTCGATCACAGCACCCTGATCTTGCCACTGTTATATTCCATTTGCCACATCAAAGCTGTCAGTTATTGCAGATTTACAGGCAATTTAGTATTATGAGTTATTGCTTGTTAAAAATTGAACTGAGCCTGTACAGACATATGTCAGATATCATCTTTAAATCCACCAGAAAAATCTGTTCACAATTTAATAAGCATGTGAAAAATTACTGTAATATGGCAGTGCTCTGAAAAAATGTTATAACTCATAATTTACTGGTAGCTCTATTAAAAGCATAAGATCACAAGAAATATGAGCAGGAGCAGGCCATTTGGCCCCTTGAGCCTGCTCTGTCAGTCAACAAGATCGTGGCTCGTCTTCTACCTCAAACGCCATTTTCCTGTCTTATCCCCTTATCCCTGGAGTCCATTCATGTCCAGGAAACTATTGATCTCTGTTGTCAACACAGTGGCAGAGTTCTAATTACAGCCAACACTTCTAACAGCACAAACCAAAGGTACTGCAGCTTCACAGTAAAGTGCCAAATGCAGTATAACTGGAAAGTAAGTGGGGGCTGAAGTTCTCTGTTATTCCATCAATCATCCGCCAAAGCATAGGCAAGGGACCAACCGACACAAAGGAAAATGTCATTGAAAATCAGAAAACCTACAGATGCCGAAAATCTAAAATCAAAACACAAAATACTGGAAACACTCAACTTGTCAGGCAGCTTCTGTGCAAAGAGAAACAGAGTCTGCATCTATTGATCAGAATACTTCAAGTCACAGATAATTCGTTCATCAGCAATTGCTGTTTTTATGGCAAAGAAAATTTATTTGGTTACTTTATATGTTTGTTGACAACCTGATTAAAACCACATTCAGCAGGAAGTTAAGGAGTGAAAATTGAAAACTAGTTAGCACAGCACTTATCCATTGATCTACATTAGCCTTTGTTAAATCATGTGATGAATTGGAACAGGTAACATTCCTGTATGTCTTCTGTCCCACACTGGACCAGCCACAGAAATAATGCAGCTGTGAAGCAAGTAAGAGATTGGGTATCTCCTGTGGTGAGTGACTGACCTCTGGGCATCCTGAAGCCTTTCCATAGTACCAGTTAGAAATGTAATCAAATACTCTTCATTTGCCTGGCTGAGTGCCATTTCAACAACTTTGAGAAGCTAAACATCATTCAGAGAAAAGCAGTCCACTTAATTGTCACTAAATACATCACCTTAAATATTCTACTCCTCCGCCACCAGGGAACGGTGGCCGCAGAGTGTGTCTTGTTCAAATTGCACATCTGTTACTAAGGCTCCTCCAAAAGTACCTGCCAACCCCATTGCCACTGCCACCATGAAGGAAAAGGACAGTCGATGCGTGGGAACACCACCACCTACTGGTTCCCCTCCAAGTTGCACATCATCTTGACTTGGAAATACATCACCATTCCTTCATCATCACTGGGTCCATGAAACTCCCAGCCAGCAGCAATGTGAGAGCACATTCACCATGGACAATGGTGGCTCAAGGAGGCAACTCAACTCTCCTAACGTTCCTTCCTCAAGGGTAATTAGGTATCAATAAAGGCTTGCCAGCTATGCTATGCCAACACCAAAAAAAATGAACAGATGCAAAAAAAATGAATGGGGAAAGAGAAATTGCTTTAACAAAAATACCACAATTCATTTGACAATTGGTAAAAATGACCTTCCAGTTGAAATTTTATTTGAAAAACAAAACTGGAATGCACAGACAGCCGACAGTCAAGATTTACTGAAGTCTCAGTCTCTAATCGTTGATGTCTCACAATTTGGTTGGAGGGTCTTTTGAGTTATCTGTGTGAGAAAGCCAGCCAGAGAAAATTGGATTTTAAATAAATGAGCATGAGAGGAAAATGTAAAACTGTATGTTCTTAGAAAGGATTATACTAGAGTGGTCTTAAAAAGAAATAAAACTACAACTCAGGGAACAGTGCACATTGTAAATTAATGCTATTGATGGGAGCCCAGTTTGAGGAGTAGGTTTACTGATAAATATCTTGGGGTTAGGTTTTGGGAGTGTTATCCATTTTTGTGCAGAGATAGCTGATAGGTTATTTTTTAGTACATGCACATGGAAATTTTGTGCAGTATTTGTTCGATATAACTGCGGGATAGATTTATGTTGCACTGGAACTCTTCTGTAGGTAACATTCAACAAGTTTACTCAAGTAATAGTAGATTTGCCTCTGAGCTCAGAAGAAATAGAGGAAGTAAAAATGATCATTGTCTCACTGGAAAGAAATCAAAGGCAACACCTGAGTAAACAAATGTGTTACTGTCTTACAGATGCAATAAATATAGTTTTATATAATCATGGGATCTCAAAAATTTATGACACAGCTTGGCTGTTGTATCTATGCTGCCTAAAAATGAGCAGCCCTGTCCAATCACATTTTCCAGCTCTTAATCTGTGGTGTTTTGCACTTGCATAATCAAATATTTTTTAAAAATTTTAGTAAGGATTTTTATGCCAATGATCTTTTAAGACATTGGGATCATATCCTATTAGTCACTGGGCAAAATAATCATCCTCAACCGCTCTTTAATCATTTTACCAATCACCTTAAATTCATATCCCCTGATTATTGATCTATTTATTTAGGGGAATTAGTCATTACCATTCCCTCTATCCCCTTAACTTTATACAGCTCAATTAAGCCTCTCCTCAGCTTCCTTTGTTACAATGAAAACAACATCAGCTTATCCAATCTTCCTTTATGGTTCTGTGCCATCTTTAGTGTGGGACCACATTGGTGATGCAATGTGTAAATTGTCAGGCTAGGAAATCCATTAACTGGATCGAAAATTCAAAGACATGAGTTCAAATCCCACTGCAACAGATAGAGAATTATTTAAATAATCTGGAATTGCAGGGGGAAAAAACTGGGCCTCAGTGACAGTAACCATAAAATTATTGGATTATGGTAAAAGTCCATCTGATTCACTCGAGTCCTCAAGGGGAAGAAATCTTTGGTCCTTTAACTGGTTTGGCCTATAGTGATCTAGAACCACAACAATGTGGTGGACTCTGAATTGACCTTGGAAACCTCTCAAATATATCCTAAGTCCTACACTAGTACAGATAAAATCAATCAGACCACTTAGCATCAACCTTGGTACCAAATTCAGAGACAGCAAAAGTGCTCCCAGCTCAGTCAATTTTGCAAAGCCCTTCTCTCAAACATCTATGAAATTATGCCTTGGAAGAACTGACCCACAGACTGGTCAAATAGCAGTCTGGCATTGTTATATTCACAGAATTAATACCTTTCAAACAATGTGCCAGGCTGCTGCTTGACCACAATCTCTTAGTATGTCTTACCAGAAGTGTACAAGTGGGAAGGAATAGCCCTGGAAGTCCTCATCCATGACTCAAGACCCCATAAAATCTCATGGTATTGGGTTAGACCTGAGCATGGAAGCTTCCTTCTGACTACCTCTAGGTTGTTATCTCTTGCACCTAATTCTTTGACGTCAACCTGACCCCTCTGAGTGGAATAAATCTACTCAATGCTCACAGATCAGCACAACCCAGAACTTTTTTTTAAAGCTTATTAAGACTGAGTAAACATCACAATCAAAGAAAACTACTGAAGGCCTACACAAGATATTACAAGAAACTACAAAGGACAGCGTAATGTAAAATACTGCCAAATGTCATGAATTAATTTGACCTCAGTACTCTAATAGCCTTGCGCAACTTTAACCGTTAACCGCACCTTCAAATTGCATCTATTCTGTCTCACTCTGAATACAATTAAATTGAATCATTAAAAGCTCGTAATTGGAAAAGCTGAGTCTGGGGTCAATCCTGTCTGCGGCTCTCTCCAACTTGTCGATGCTATCCCTGAACCCTTGATATTTTATAATAGAAAATTCACACCCTATGACAATTTAGCACAACCATTTCCCCTAGCATTCCCATCCATTGCCACTCTTTGATTTACCGTGGTCATTTGTTATAAGTCCATGAATTGGTGAACTTAGAAAAGTCACTCTGTTTAACGTTTGACAATTATAACAACAACAATGTTTTGGTGGGTAAAAGGTTGAATTAATCAGCATTTTGAAAACTGGGGAATGGGTTGTACTCCAGCACCAATTCTGATATTTATCACTTTTAAAGGCTGTTTGGGACAAATCTAGACTTAGTGGAACCGTGGATGTTACCAATGTGTTGACTTGTAAATCTTGTTGACAGCAACACCATAGGGAATTAGATAGCTAAGTTCCCACTGCATCCTGTTTGTGTTTATATGAATAGCTTCTCCAGTATTTCATTTCAGCTCACAGCCTGCTTTACAAGTTCATGATAAAGTCCTTTAGTTTCTCATAACCGTTCATTGTTTTTCCTTCTGCTCATCACTGTCATTGTTTTCCTTCCCTTTATGGCCCACTATATCCCTCAATCTACCACTGCAATTGAGCCTGGGTGTCAACCCTTGGTCAGTGAGGGGTGCAGCAAGCCTTGTTAGAGCAGCATCAGGTATAACCAGAAATGATGTGTCAACCTGGCAAAACAGGAAAAAGAGCACCTAATGAACAGAATTAACTGACTCCACAACCAATGAATCAGATTTGCAGTGCCTTCACATCTTGAAGTGAATGGTAATAGACAATTAAACAGTGAATAGAAGGATGAGACTCCAAGAATATTCCCGTCCTCAAGGATGGCAGGACTCAGCACATAAGTGCCAGAGACAAGGCTAAAGGAGTCACAACCATATTTGGGCAGAAATGTCGAGGAGATAATCCTCTCACTCTCTACCTGAGATCACCATCACAAAAGCCAGTCTGCAGCCAATTTGATTTCCTCTGTGTTATATGAAAAAATAGCTGAGAACACGGAGTGCATCAAAAGCGAATGGACTAGACAGTATCGCAGCAGTAATACTGGAGACCCATAACACTGGCAAAGTTCTTCTAGTAGTTAAAGCAGTGTCATTTCACCATAATGTGGAAATTGCCCAGATATTGCCACCCAATCAATCTACTCTCAGTCATCAGCAGAGTGAT
>JARFYF010000007.1:39301167-39312779 GCA_030265395.1 Rhina ancylostomus | reverse complement strand
GGGGGGGAAGTGGGGTTGGTGGGAGTGCTCTGAAAATCAGCATGAACTCCATGGGCCGAATGGTCTCCTGCCTTGTTTTTAGAAAATATGAACTCTTGCACCCATTGAATGGAAAACCAATCTCAACTTACACTGGGAATCTGATGTCAGTCGCTTTTCAAATGACATCTGAATAAAGAAGTAACTTTAGGCATCAGTGTATCCTCTGAAACCTTGAAATTGTGGGTCCCATCAGCCAGCTTAAACCTGAGAATGTCCCTCACTGCAATAACAAGGTGCACCTCTGAAGCACCTTCAAGGGTACCAAAGCATCACAATGTGCTTCACAGCAGCAATAATCACACAAAAAGCAGCACTGAGACATATGAAGAGATATTAAAATGGAAAATCATAAGCTTGATGGAGGTTGAAAAAACATCTGAGAGGGAGTTCCAGAGCTTGGCCCTTGAAAGGTGTGCACCAGGATTGAACAGGAGCCCAGAGATTACAGAAGATTGCCGGGGTGGAGGAGACTGCCGAGATATAGAGGAGTGAAGGCAAGGAAGACTCTAAAACAGACCATAACAGTGCAAAAAAAAAAGAGGGAGAAATGGGAAAGAAATCCTTTATTTGAAGGGGTCTTAAATACCATTGATCTTGCTTCACTTGTCTGAAATGAGGAAGGAAGGCTTTGACAGCCACTACACTACAGCCACCTTATAGTACTTGAGCCTTGTGTGCGTAGAGTGAGGACTTGGAATCCAGCACCTTGGGGTGGTGAGGGGGAAACAGTGTGCAGGAGCCTTTCAACCTTTAGATCACCCTAAAGGAACAATGGGCAGCAGAAGCCCTTGGTGGAGTTGGTTGTGGGAGTGCACACAGCCAGCCAAAGTGTCTGAGTGGTTTTGGGTCAGCTCATTGCTTTTCAGATTCAGAAACACTGGTCTCTGGATGTGCACGAGTTTGGCTTTTGCACTTTGTGAAATATGACAAGGGCTTTCTTCTCTTTGGACCCCACACAGCCTTGACCACTGAGAGAGAACAAAGTCTCGACAAGCCAAACTGCTGGAAAAGACATAACACTGTGGGCTGTAACTGAAATACTCTACGTGCTTCAAGGATGGTGGAAGGGGAATCTACTTATAAATCAGTGGAGTGTGTAATCACAGGAGTATTTAGTTCCTCCTCTTTCAGCTTATGGAATGATACAGTCCTGCCTGGCAACTGAGCAAAACAAGCTGCAAGAGAAATCCATCATCTCTATTTCCCTTCTGAGGCCAGACAGAAACCTGGGAATGTACACTGTGGCTTCCAACCCACACAAACAGGGTTTTGTTCCTCAAACACACATCATGTGAGGGAAAAAAAGTGTAGGAATCTGCAACTCAAATCTGTTCATACTACCAAGGGAAAATTAAAATCACTGACTTGCTTCCAATGTTACAAAGTAGTCAGGCCTTTAATGGGAGCTGCATTATAAAATACCACATCCTGTTACATTCTTACCTTAACAAGGAGCAGGTAAGGATGGGAATCATAGTGCCAACACTGGAGTTTAGCTGGGGAGGAGAATTCAGCAAAATCCCCAGTCATGTCAATAATTGCTGTCTCTGCATTCTAAGCAGAAAGGACAGAAGTGGTAACGTTTCAGAGTTCTGATTCAAGGCTGTTCATTTGGGAAAAATTCCAGACTTAACACTTAAAATCTGGCTGCTGGGTTAGAGACCAGATAGATCCTTGAAAACATGCATTACATACAAAGCAAACACTGAGCAGAAAGGCTTGAACTATCAGCAATGACGTAGGGAAGCTGAGTGAAATCTGTAGAAGGCATCACACATGGAGAGGGCTCTATCGAGCTGTAGCTGTTATTTCGCAGGGAGCTAAAACATTGCTCATTTGATCTAAGCAACTTTTGAGCATCAGACCTGGGAATATCTTTTCCCGACTCCAAGAATCATCGACATCTTAGCGTTAACTCCACAAGGCCCAACAGTAGCAAATACAGGATGTGAGTGTCAGAGCCAGCCATGGCTTTGAGTCAGCAGGTTGTGGGTCCAGGCCCCACTCTCACAACTTGATCAATAATATCTAGCTGATGCTCTGGTGCAGTGCTGTGGGAGTGCCACACTACCAGCAATTCCTTAACCAAGGTTTACTCCCTCAAATAAAAGATCCAAGGGCACCTTTTCAAACCACAGCAGGGAAATTATCACCAGTCTTCTGGCTAATATGTATCTGTTGATCAACATCACTAAAACATGTCATTGCTTTCTGTGGAACCTTGGTCTGTGTAAGAGACCACCACATTTCCCAGCAAGTGCAGCAGCAAAGGTGGTTGACAGGAGATTTGGTAGAGGTGCACAGGAACATGACTGGTTTAGGCGGGGGCAATCAGTGGGAATGTTTAGAGGGGTATGCAGTGGGAATTTTTAGACGGGGTAGGCAGAGGAAACGCTTGGACGAGGTAAGCAGAGGGAAAGTTTAGACGGGGGTATGCATTAGTCAGCAATTCAAGGAGTGGATACAGCAATTCAAGGAGTGGATATAGATTTAAAATTCAAAGCAAAAGATTCCTGAAGATATACGAGTTAAAATGTTTTTCCATAGAGAGCGAGGATGATCTGGAAGTCACTGTCCTACAGACGTAGAGACGGAATCAGCCAATGCCTCCAAAGGGGAATTTGGTAAGCACTTGACAGAGAATGATTTGCAGAGATAGCAGAAACAGCAGTGTGGGGGAATGTGACTAGTAGAGTTACTCTGCTAACAGCTAGCACAGTCCTGACGAACAAATGGCCCATTTCTGTGCATAACAATTCTAACAGTGACTACACTTCATAATTACCCCACTGGCTGGTAAGCATTTTGGGACACCTTAAAAGGCACTTGAATAGCACTATAGAAATGTAAATTTTTCCTTTCTTTGAGCATCTATTTCTCCATTGTACAAAGTTCCACTTTTCAGACAAAGCTATTTAGAGGAAATAAAGTCTGGACAAAAACAGTTATTAGAGTAAATGCATTTCCCACCACAGATGGCAATAAAGATCCAACACGGAGCTCCTTCATTGGCTGCAGATCCTACCCAGCGTGGAACTCAGCCCTGATTTCCATGTCCCAACAACAGGGAAGGAGGCCATTCAGCTTATCAACTCTATGCTAGCTCATAGGGCAATTCAATTCCCTGAAGCCTCTTCTCCCCACAATCCCAACAAGTCTACCATTCACAAAGGACAGTTTACAGTGGCTAAGTACTCTACGGACCAGTGCATCAATTCTCTGTATTCAAAGTGGTACTGGTAGTAATGCAAAGTTATGCTCTTCACTTAGATGGTGGGAAGACAAATCATTGCTTGGTAGCAGAGGAACTGAGATGGATCCTGCCTCCACTGTGATATTCTGGTATCACCTCTGAAATATGTTGTTATGAGTTATTATTGGAGGCCAATTGTTAATATTGTTCCTGTACCAGCAGCTATTAATTTCCCCTCTGGTCCTCCAAACTTATCCTCCTAAAATTATGCCATTTTTGCTCTCCAAGCTTAATTTGATCTAAAAATGGGTAGTTTTCTCAAATTCTTCTTTCAGCATTGAATAGCATTGGTACACTTCTTGACCATTTAGATGAGTGTTTGCCAGCTGCAAGTACCTTTTTTTTGCTCAAGTTAAATCTGCAAAAAAAAAGCTAAACAGTTCTGCTTTCATGGGAGGTTGACTTTATTTATACAGCTCTCCCTGCCCAACAAGCCCGCGCCACCTAATTACACCCATGTTAAGCTACTAACCCATACGTCTTTGGAATGTGGGAGGAAACCCATGCAGTCATGGGGAGAACATACAAACTTCTTGCAGACAGCAGCAGGAATTAAACCCAGAAAATACCTCAAATTGGACTGGCCAAATTTACCTTCCTTAAAAAATATTAAGTATTCAACAATATGGATTGGTTGGCTTTAATGATTTTGAAGAGCCTTCAATATACCACCTAGTGAAGTTCCAATTTATTGGCACAATGGTGTTGCTCATACAATAATGTTCTCTGCACTCGTGGCATCAAAATGTAACAAGAAATGCAGTCTTGTGAATAGAGAGTCAGCTACAACAATCATGTTGAGGCTTGATGAGACCACACCTGCAGTATCAACCAGGCTAACCTCAAGAGTGTGTTACCAAAGTACTACTAGCATGTCTCCTGTCCCACCAGGGGTCCTAACATTCTTGGCCATTGCTATACAACCATCAGAGGTGCCTTCCGAGCCACCCCTTACCCTTTGGTAGGTCAGATCACCACTACTGCCACATTACTCTGATTAGAACTGAACACAGCTGGATTTTGTACGAAGGACACTATCTTCCAGCATCTAATTGCTTCAAATGCAAGCATATTTATCGCTGCCTTCAACTTCCTCACTTGTATTTTAAAAAAATAATCATTTGAATATTCTTTACTTGCTCCAATAACTTCCCAGTCACTTTCAGTTTTGTAAGGTTCAATCAGACACACATATATGTTTGTTGAGGAAGAAGGAAAGGAGCATGAGCATCCTAGTTTTCTTTACACTGTGGAGAATGAGATGCACAGCCTTTCCTGCATATTCAGTGTTTGCAGGTCTGACTGCATGAAATGCCTTGACTAGAGACCTCAGGTTTGCTCCTCTTAACTGGAGATTCTGACAAAGCAACATACATCTAAGAGTCAAAGATTAGCACCCTCCTCTCTGATGCACATTTGTCTTGTACATTCTCTGAGGAGCAGCAATTCAAAACTCCTTCCACCCATGGTTTCAACACAGTATTAACAAAGTCCAAGTAGGTCAGTTTTTGCATCTACCTGATGGAGTTGGAGTGGTGAGTGTGTGGAGTGATTGCAAGGAAGGCAATTACACGAGGGTGTAAAGAACACTTGATGGTCTGAGATGATTCAATTTGAATGGAAAATTAAAATGGGGTAGTAAGTCGGTGCTCTGGGCTGGGAACCTGCCTCAGTAGGTCTCCTGCCCAGTTTTCCTTTGGCTTCCCCACCACCAGTCATGACCCCTGTCACCAGCAGCCTGTGACACTTACTCCATCCCCCAACTACCATTCACCCTCTTCCCAGCATGCCCCACTCTTGATGTTCTTTCCCACTCTCCATCCCGACCACTGGTTTTAATATCCTCCCCAGCTTCAAAATTAACCAATATGTTCCCCACCTCCCTGAATGTCCATCTCTACACTTCTGACTACAGCTTTATCAAACACAATGCCTCATTGCTCACCAGTCTGGTTACAACAGCAGACCACCAGCCCACCCTTGACCCTCCTTACTGATCTCCTGCTCTCCTCCAAGTGATTCCATGAACTCCAGTTTTTTCTCCCCCTTGACATCACCAAACCTTCCTTCCACTGCTCCTACCCACACTCCTCCCTGCCCCCACTTTCCTACAGGATTCAAACCTGACTGATATACTTTGTGCACTCTTCAGTGTTGAAGCATGTTATGTAAAACCTGTACATTAGTGTATGATGCACTGGATTTTGCAGCAGTGTTCCCTGGAATAAAGCACCCATTGCCTCCTGGGCATCAACAGTTTGATGCGCCTTATTAAATGCAGGTATTGGATAGATCTTGACTGAAATATTAAGATTAATGTGGAGGTGTTTCAAAATGTCATCCCAGGGTAGTGACGGATGCAGCTGTCTGGACCTTGAGGATGCCATTGCACACTTATTTGGTGGGATCTCATCAACTCTTACATAAAGCTAGCTCTCAGCAATATGACAGTATCATCTCTGTTTTAGCTGTTGTAAGCAACACATAGAAATTTGGTAAATATTCCAATCAAAAGAGAGGCAGTTTCTAATTGGTATTTAATTTTTTTGTATTTACAACTTTTACTGTTCACCATTAGTACTACAATTACACTTGTACTGTAGCTCTTTTCAGCTCATTATTTGTCCTCAATGCTTTCCAAGTCCCTCACTTCCATTTGTTTTCTTTTTGTTTCATTCTCAGGTCCTCCCCTGCCTTGCTCCACTGCTTCATCAACCCCAGTAGAGCAGTACATCTCCCCTCCCCCTCCTTCTGAAGTCAATGAGAGCCAGCGAATGCTGCTCAGCAATAAGATGACCCAGTCAAACCCAGATTCTGACTCTGATGAGGAGTTTGTTCCCAACACTTTCCTGGTTAAAACTGACTCTGGAAGCCTGTTTGTTCCTACAAATGGTAAGTTGAACTTATTTGCCTTAACCTGCCTTCTCTCCTGATGCTGTGCTCTATTATAAGTTGATGCTGCATATAATAACAAGTAACACAAAGTTCAGAATTATTATTAACTACAAATAATTCCAGTATACTGCCAACCTGTATTGTATTTTTATATTAGCCAGTTGGCTACAGTCTTTGAAAATAACAAAGTAAACTTATAGGTTAGAATAGTTTTGTCCCCTTACTTAATTGTACCTCATCTGTTGATTTTTAAACAGAATTCATTCTAGTTGTCGCACATTTGCCTTCTGTAGTGTTTCCTAAGCACGTTTTGCAGTTTCAAGCAAAGAACAGTGACTTACCAAATGCTTAAATTACAAAAGTTGGTGTTTTTTGCAGGAAACCACAAGACCACTTTAACCAGACTCATTGGTTGGTTTAGGCAATTGATCTGATGTTTTCAAACAAATTCTAATTGGAAGTATAAAATTAGCTATTGTTTCTAGTTTATACCACTAATAACAAGTTGCATTTGTCATATGCTTCCTGTGTAAAATAGGACCTCTGAAAGTACGAGTTTTTAAGTGTGAGGATGTTGATGTTGTTCAAAGAGGATTTGAAGGGGAACATGAGAAATATTTTTGATATCATAAAAGAGCATTGTATAATCATTACTTCATGTGGAAATTTCATATGCACGCTGTGGCAATCATATTAGCTATATTTTAATGGGGATCACACTTCAACAAAACTTACTTGACTTCTAAGCCAGAGGTGCCTATAGGTTCTGAAAGGCATGATATAAAGGTCAAAGCACTCTTCTTTTAATGGCTGCAGGATTGGCTTCCGCTAATAAGGCAAGCAATAATCTAGACTCCAAGGATCACGATAGTGCCTCAATAAAGGTGGACAAGGCTGTGAAGAATTTGAAATTGAGGATAATGATGCAGATATGGAAATCGGTGTTGCTGGACAAAGATAAATGGGTATGTGAAACCTGTTCAGGTTAAGACCTGGGCAGCAAGTCCTGGAATAGATGATGTTTTTGAAGGAGGGAGGTGAGAAGAATTTTTGAGAAGTAAAACCTTGAGGTGATAGCAATCTGTGAAAGAAGTTTTCATCAGTGATGGAGCGATATCCACAGGAGCCTGAGATTAAAAAGCTCTGCTAAATTGAACTGAATGCCAAGATTGAGCACCAAGGTCTTCAGACTGAATGAACAGCCAGAAATATTTGAGACTGTTGATACTAGCTGGAACCAAACAAGATGCTGATGTTAAACTGCAGGAAGGTACAACAGGTCAAGTCTTAACATTGGACAAGAAATTGATAAAATCTTGCTCCATAAATTCATTCTAGGTTGCCAGTGACCTGACACACCTCACATGCAGCAAGGCTCCACTGGTCGGACTTTCATAGCAACCAGGTTATATTTTTGGTGTTGTGGTTGAGGGATGAATATTGGCCAGGGCACTGGGGAAACTCTGTGTTCTGCACACTTTCTGATCATCTCAACTGAAATCTGGTAAATGGTCTCTGAGCCAGGATTCCAGAACCTCATTGTTATTACAATGTTTATTAGTATCAGCTTTATCTGTTTATATAATGTTTTTCAGTGATGCCTTGATCACATCACTCCAGTTGCCAACAGAAAACACAACCCCTTACCAAGGCAATAGAAAGAAACTGGCACTGTGGAACCACACCAGACAGAAGCTATTATTTTCAGGAGAGGAGGGAAGAACATTCCCAGGAGACTTGAGAGTAATTTGGAAAGGAAATAAAAGCAGTGTTTATATTGATAATTGTGCTCAAAAGTAGAAAGTCATCGCAAGGTTCCTCACAGAGTTACTGTTTATAAATGGATGCCAAAACCTTAGAAATAAAGATCAACAGCCTTACCTAAACACCTAGTAACCTAGTGCTTTAACCCTACCATGATACTCCACACCCTCATCCTCCTGTGTCCCATTCTTTCACACCTTAACACCCTCAATACAATGCACATGTCAATCGCGCAATAGATCCGTGGTCATTGTAGTACCTTTTTTGATGCAAGTTGCCTACATTATCCATTGGGTAAGTGTTTGGCTTTGCAAATAATTGCTCTAGTATTGGGATTGTAAAGATCATATTTGTTTCTCTGATGTAGTTTGTTGTTGATCTGTAGATTTCAGAATTCCCTTTTTAAGCAGGAAAATATATTTTAACCCCTAATATTGAGCAACTTTCTGTGAATTCTACCTCATTAAAATAAGCTAATCGGCATAAGTTACCTGCTGTTAACTCAATACGAAAAGAATAAAACATTCCTATGAACTTATTGAATCCAACACCAGAGACTTACTTGATTGATTTTCAGAGAGGATCAACTGTTGATACATATCAGAATGATTGGGTGGCACTTTGGTTAAATTATAGTTCAGTGTTAATTTCACATCATTCAGTACTTCATTGATTTTGTTAGATATCCAAGTTACTTTTTTTTGTAGAACAACATAAAAATTATTTTGCCTTGTTTAATTCATCTTGAAGTTTGATCTTTAAAAGAATGCCCACCATGTGTGGCTCTTTTTAAAAATTGATCTTTGGAAATCATGAATTTAAAAAAAAATCTATTTCTCTGATCATATTGTTTTCTAAAACTCAAATGAGACCATGCAGATACCATTAACAGCATTCTGGGCTGGAGCAGAATTGAACTTGGGGACCTGATCACATGCTGAAAGGAAACAAGTTCCTGTTCATTCTTGCTTTTCTCTGGGAAAATTCCCTGACATTGTTGTCCTCATTTCTTCAGAAAATTATTCCACAAATAGAATCAGCAAAAAGTCAGAGACCTGAACAATCACAACTCCCAAAAACACAAAAGGATAGGTTTGGGTCAGCAGATAAAATACAAAGAATCTCAAAAATGAATTTCCCCACTTCCGGTTTTAGCGGAAGCAGGTTGAAGGGTGGGTGACCAATATACTCACAGGAATCAATTCGGTTGCTTTAGCATTGTAATGAAGCTGTCTGCCTTCATCTTTACATTTATTCTGTTATTAACTTGTAAAAGCTGGCTTTCCCGAGCTTCACAAAACCCAGCAGGTGGAAAGCTGTGAAGGCTGAATCGAAGAAGTAATTTCCTGTGCAGCAGTTTTTAAGCCTGTATGAGTGGGAATGCTTCTAGGAATTGGCTTTATGATCCCTCAAGCTTGCTGTGTCATTCAGTAAGACCACAGTTGATCCTTTCCCTCATGTCCACTTTCCTGGATGAATTTAATAAATAGGAGCAGGAGTAGGCCAATCAGTCTTTTGTGGCTGCACAGAACTCAGTAAGATCACAGCTGATCTTCTTCTTCATTTTCTAGCCCTGCCCATATCCCTTGATCCCTCGAATTTCCAGAAATCTTTCAGTCCAATCAATCAATGACCAGCCTCCGGAGTGGAGAATTCCATAGATTTACTACCCATAAGTTTCTCTGCATTTCATTTGTAACTGACTTATCCCCTGTGTGATCCCAAGTTCTAGAATGCCCGAGTCAGGGGAAACATCTTCCACATTTCTAACCATGGGGAATTTTGTATGTTTCCATTTCCCTCATTCCACCAGTGGCCAAATATAAATCACCCTCAGCCTGAATAAACTCAGCAAATGAGTATCCACAGCCCTCGGAGTTAGCAAATTCCAAAGATTTACAATCTTCTGAGTAAGGTGATTTCTTCTCGCCTCGGTATTTAATGTGCTACCTCCATTGTCCCCTCATTCTACATTTTCTAGGAACAATCACTTCACATCTACATTGTCAAATCCTTCTCTGGATTACTTTCATTGAGATCACATCTCAGACTAATGTCGCAGTTTAGTGTCAGGAGAAAGCAGCATTAAAGTCCTGCATGTATCTCACCCAAGTCTGTCAAGTGAATGTAAGAGATCTCATTGCACTAAATGGAAGAAGAGCAAGGTAGTTATCCTGGTGACCCAATCAATATTCATCCCTCAAGCAATCTTACTCAAAAGATTATCTGCTCATTATTACAGTGTTGGATCTTTGCTGTATCCAAACTGGCTGCCCACATTGTTCACAGTGCAATTGTGACCTCCCTTCAAAGCACGAGTCATTGGCTGAAATCATTGAAAAGCATGTGAAAGGTGCTGTATAAGTGCAAGTCTTCCCTTAATTCTTTAAGGATAATCGATGAATAGAGGAGGCAACTATTGGAAACTGAAATTGAATGCCAACACTGTACAAATTTCAGGATCAACTTCCCAAACAGCTTAGAGGTCAGAAAGGCCATGAGAAGTATGAAAATAAATGAGGTCATTTCCTAATTTCTTCTCCTACTACAAAAATATATTGGCATAACAAATGCAGATGTTTGCATATACTCACAGCCCAGTAGAAGGGCCTTTTAACTTAATATTCAGTCTATTGTCCAGGGATTTCCTAGTGCTGTTTCTTAAACTACTTAGAGCACGTCACCTCTCCTCACCTTATGTTAACTTGTTTTACGTGAGAAGTAAAAATCAATTACACAAGATGCACAGCTGTTTAATTAAAATTTTGAGAAGTTAGGTTCCTCCAGGCTTTTTTTGTGACAGGTTCTGATCACAGCACTTAAGCATATTCATTAATTACCAGCATGATGCTGAGGTTGCTTGATTGTTGCTTTCACCTTCTATCCATTTAAAGGCCTGACTCTGTGGCAGGAAATCTGGGTTTTTCAGAAATCTTTAGAAGTAAAGCTATAGCTTGTAGGGTCATAGAGAGACAGAGCGCAGAAACAGGCCCTTTGACCTACTGAGTCTGCATTGACCATCAAGCACCCATTTATACTAATCCCATCAATTCTCCTCAGATTCTATTACTGTCATTACATTCACGTACATTCGAGGAGCAATTTATGGTAGCCAATTAACCTACCAACCTGTACCTCTATGGCATGTGGGTGAAAAACAGAACACCCAGGGGAAACTTGTGTTCTCACACAAAAAATGATAAGAGGGGCAGGCACGATAGTGTAGTGGTTAGCTATCACAGTGCCAGCGACCCGGGTTCAATTCCGGCCATGGTCTGTAAGGAGTTTGTACGTTCTCCCTGTGCCTGCGTGGCTTTCCTCTGGGGGGTCCGGTTTCCTCCCACATTCCAAAGACGTACAGGTTAGGAGGTTGTGGGCATGCTACGCAAAGATGCATTTCTCTGTGTGTTTCGATGTACATGTGACTAATGAGAAATCTTATCTTATAAAAAGTGTGCAAACTCCATATGGACAGCGTCAAAGGTCAGGACTGAACTTGGACTGCTGGAGCTGTGAGGCAGCAGCTACCCATCAGTTTATGAATTACTGATTTGTCCACTGTAACAGAATAAGTCTAATTAATAAGTAAATAATTTGTTTACTTTATTACCTGTGCAATAAATGAAGAACATGATATGAAATATGCTCTTCATTTATT
>JARFYF010000007.1:39265500-39286721 GCA_030265395.1 Rhina ancylostomus | reverse complement strand
TCCCCTCAGATCCCCTTTAAAACTCCTTCCTCTCACCTTAAACCTATGCTCCCTTGTTTTTGATCGAACTAGTATAGGTAAAAGATTCTGACTCTCTATTCTATCTGCCCCTTATAATTTTATATACCTCTATCAGGTCACCCCTCACCTCATTCACTCCAGGAAAACAAGCTGAGCATATCCAATCTCTCCTCATATAACTGAAGTACTCCAATCCAGTAAACATTCAGGTGAATTTCCTCTGCACTTTCTCCAGTGTAGCCATATGCTTCCTGTGCTGTGGCAACCACACAATACTCTGGTATTAAATTCCACCTACCCACGCTCTACCCAACTTTCCATCTGATCTATATCCTGCTGCAGCCTTAGACAAATTTCCTTGCTATCCACAATGCCTCCAACTGTCATGTCATCTGCAAACTAACTAATCATACCTCCAACGTTCACATCCAAGTTCTCAATATATATATAAAACAAGCAAGAAGGGTCCCATCACTGATCACTGTAGTACCCCACTGATCATAGACTTCCAATCAGAAATACATCCTGCTACCACCACCCTCTGCATCTCATCACCAAGCAAATTTTGAATCCAATTAGCCAGCTCTCCTTGGACCCCATGCGCCTTAACCTTGTGGACCACCTGACCATAAGATAAGCTATCTTTATTAGTCACATGTACATCAAAACACACAGTGAAATGCATGTTTTTGCGTAGAGTGTTCTGGGGGCAGCCCGCAAGTGTCACCACCTCCTGGCGCCAACATAGCATGCCCACAACTCCAAACCCGTATGTTTTTGGAATGTGGGAGGAAACCGGAGCACCTGGAGGAAACCCTTGTCAAATTGCTCACTAAAGCCCATTTAGACAGGGTTTACTACCCTACCATCATAAATCTTCTTAATTACCCATGGGCGTTTTGTTACATTAATGTTTTATAGAGATACAAATTGTTGTTGTAATCCATATAAAGGATGAAAGCTGAAAGCATAAAATGTAGAGTTTCCACTTTTAGCACAATCAGCAATTCTGACACAGGTTCCAAACAAAATTACAGAGTTTTGCAAAATATGCTGATTTTACTGCCGCATTCCTGTTGTCTGCACCTCCCGCTATAGTCACCATGAACCCACACTTTCCTCCACCAAATCCAGAAGGCTAGTCCTTCTTGGCCAGTCAGAACTCTAATAAAGTGAGGAGACCCTGAGCAACAGCAAGATCTCAATCATAGGGTGACCTGGGTGGGCAGAGGTGTCCCACTCACAGAACTCCTCGGAAGTCTCTCAAAGTATTTCAAAGCTATTTTTAAAACATGTGAAGAATTACATATCTTAAGAATTCCTCTTTTTGCAAAAAAAGAAAATCAAAAACACTAAACAACACTTTTACATAACTAAAACCATTTGACTTCTTTCCACTCTACAATCCCTATTGAAGTCAGTGGGCTCATGATCCTACACTCGGTCTGACCTAGAGTAAAGGGCTGGAGGATTGATGGAAAGTGGTAGAACTTTGGCTGTGTATTGGTGACCTCTGAATTCCATGAGATTGCAGGGAGCTCCAGCCCCAGCAAGCTCCAGCCCAGTCTTTCCCCAGAGCTTCCATCAGAGCCCTCAGTTGTTCATTGTCATGAACCAGTACAATTAAGTCACATTGTTTCAAGAACTAATTTTGACTTACTGTCACTTGAAAATGAGTCCTTCACCCTGGGAGTAGGGTGGACTTCCAGCATGATTTTCAAAGCCAACACAAAAAATTATGGAAACTTAGTTTACACTGAACATAATTTGCATTTATAATTCCAGAATTTCTTTTCAGTTTATGGCAATTTTGGCTGAATCAGCCAGAAAACACAGCACAATAGAACAGGAACTGAATCCCCAATGTGCACTGATCCAAACCAGTACTCCCAGAAGCTGAGTATCCAAATTCTCCAATGAAATCTCAAAGAACATTTGCTTTGACATCTGGCTGCATTGGGCCCAGGGGGTAAAAAAACTGTTGGGACCTTGAATATCTGCATCCTGTGACTGGAGTGCCTTCTGGCATTAGCATCAGTTCAGGTGGCAAACAAATCAATTAAAAATGTCATTACAGTGTACAGTTGGCATAAACAGTGCAAGACTTTACATTCATTAACTGCATTATTTATTTCATACAGAACCCTAATATATTATTGGAACTTCTGCAGTATAACTGAAGATAAATGAATCTAATGTGTTTTATGTTTAAAACTCAAAACTCAATTCCATGGTGAAGTGCTTCCAATATACTTTGTTGTTTGGTTGCAAACCTGGAATGAATTTTAACATTAGAGCAATAATAAATATTTCTAAAAGTGGTTCCTAAAAAGGGAATATGATTAACGATTTTTTAGCTTTGAATTTCATTTTAACTAATGTTACTATGTAAAATGCAAACCTGCAATACAAAAAGAATATTAATACTAAACAACCTGATAGGTAATTCACTGCATAATATTAAAGGGCATCTTTCAGTCTGCCATTTTAACAGGTGTTAGCCCATTGCTAGATCCTCCAATGATCAGCAGAGAGATAACTATCACGGGGAATGTGCAAAAAGTTCCATCCAATATTGCTACCAACAGTTATTTATTGGTGACCAGTGCTATTTTAATTATCGAATAAGATTTATTTCTTGTTCTAGAAATAAATAGCATTCCTTTCTTCTGTTGTCAAATTGTCTAAAGTTCATTAAAAATTTATTTGTGGTAACAGACAAATATTCACAGACAGACCTGATTGTCTCCATTCGATCACTGATTATTTTTCATTATTAGTTATTAACAGCTCCATTTATTATTACTGGCAATTTATATTTCCCCATAAATGGTGAAGAATATTTTCTACGCCACTGCCAGTTCAAAGTTGCAATGGCTATTTCGACTCATCACAAAAGATCAACAATTCCAATCATGCATCACAGTAATCCTTTGACTTTGGTTTCACTTCATGCATGATTAAAAATCTAGGTTCACTGTTTGGAAATGGTCCAACCTTTTTGCTAAACAATTCGCAAACACAATGTGCTGTATTTTAAATAGTTGTTATATTTAATTTGGTGACAAAAAGCTTTAGAACCAGTGTAATCAGTTATCATGAATAAAACATAAGCTAAACAAACCAGGCACATGATCCAGGCGAAAACAATCTCACTAAAGGAGATCATATTACAAATTTGACAGCAATATACCTGAGCATTTCTGTGACTTATCCTTCTTGACTATCTTGAATCTTCCAAGCCACGGCCTCATTTGTAAAGTTCACCACCATTCAGTTAAGACAGAAACTTGGGCAAAAATATTTACCTCTTGAAGCTATATTTCCACATTTCAGATTTGCCTGCTTCCTTTCTTAGAATTATGAAGCCACAGACCACTAGTCTATCCAAAACTTTGAAATTCATACATGGCTAAATAATAGTTGTTTGCAATTCTTCCTGCTTTTAGAACCTGCCTTTTTTAAACACTTGAAATCATACTGTAAAATTTCATGAAATCTTTCTCATACTTCTAGTATCTTGAGAATGTCTGAATAAAGCCTTCAGAACTTTCCCACCATCTCCATTTTATGATCACTTAACTTCTATGTTCATATTTTGCCTTACTTCCGATCTGTTATCAATTCCTTTCCAATCTGTTTATCAAGGATGTATTTACCCTTTTTACCATAAATGCACAATCATTCACTGACGGGAGAAAAATGCATCTTTTACGTCTTAGCATCACTCGAAAAATGCTTTCCCAGGCTGTGATGCTATTTGAAAATCTCCTAACTTGTTCAGAACTTAAAACCTTAAAAGCTAACCTGACTATCAATGTTTCCCTTTAATTTTAATTCTCTTTTGTGATCTAAATTCATATTTCCATGATTGAATATGTGTCTTTCTACCTTATTGTTATGTTTCATTATTTAATCATTTTGCAACAACATAAGCAATGGTATTGATCGTGCTGCTCATTCAACTTAAAATTAATCCCTAATTATCCACATTATACCCAATATCCATTTATCCACAACTGAAAAAGATATTGGATCAGAAGTTCTGTTACCCTGTGATCAGTGGTTATGTGCACTGGACTGCGCTGTTTCTTTCAGAGTGTCTGAAGCCCACAGCGTTCCATGGGAGGCTATATCCCAGCTGATGAAGAGACCCAGGGCAGCACAGATGTCCTCTTATCGTAACTGGCCAGCTGCACTCATGAAACATCTTTGACTGTCAGCAGTGCCCCACCAGTGAGCTCACCATCCATCAAAACTGTTGTTGTGGTTAAATGTTTATAAATGATTTTGATATTCTCAACATTGAAGATCACTGGGGATTTGCTAAAAATAAAAGCAATTTTAAGATAATATAAATTATCAAAACAAAATTAAAGAATGTAAAGACTACCCAACACATTCTCACACAAGCAGTGTCTTAATGAAATCAAATAAAAACCTTCACTTATCTTTCACCCAATGGCTGATTTCTCCAATCATTTTAATAAGATTGCTGTCCTGGTGCCAGTTCTAGGATCCCAGGTCTAGTGCTCCGCTGAACACAAGGTTGCACTTCAGACTATGATTTAGCAATGGATTTACCTGTCAGCAAATTCAGGTGGCTCTCAACAGAATATCTGCCCCAAACTAACATTACACTCTGTGAAAGCATTTGAGCAAGCACAGAGAACACTTACAGGGAAATAGCCAGAGATATTTGTGAGATGAAACTCACAAATAGATTATTTTCTTTTGAGCAAAAGTAATTGGGAAGCGATAGCGTCAAGATCAAAGATTATACACCATCATCAAGCAAACATAAGATGGAGACAAATTTCAGAAGGAGTTTGGTTCACAATCCCTCCTTGTTGACGGTTCAGGGCTTTAGTGAGGTTGAAAAAGCCCATGTGTAGTCATTGATGTGCTTCCTGCATTTCTCCTGGATGTGTCATGTAGTAAAGATCACCCCCATTTTACCTCCAGATGGATGGAACCCACCTTGCAATTCAGGGAGTGGGCCAATGGGAGGAGGTAGGTGAATTTGACCTTGGCAGTGACTTTATGGCTAATACCAAGGTGACCGCTGTCCATTGCAGTTGGGTTTGTCTCCTTTCTTGAAGATTGTCATAATTGCAGCATCTTTGAGGTCCCCTGGCATATCATCCTATTCCCAGATGTGGGCAATGAGGCCGTGGATTTTGACTTAAGGTCCTCACTGTCAAGTTTGTGGATTTTAGCAAGAATACTGCTTGTTCTTGTGGCTTTATTTTAAGTTGGCACCTTTAAGTCTGCTTCTTTATATCACCCTTTGTCAGTCAGGTATGGCAGCAATGTTGGATCAGATCGATTGCTGTGGGATGGAGATAAGAGTGCTCAGGTCAAGGGAAGAGTCACAGCTGAGCAGGTTTTGAAGTGTTCCTTCCAGCGGGTGTTGACTGCCTTTTTTCCACCTTTGTTCATTCCTCTCAGTGGGTGGGGCCTTAGTTGTTCAGGCTTGAGATTGTCTTGACCACGCTGAAGAATCTGGATATGTAATAGTTACCAGCAAATCACTGATGCTTCTCTGTTGTTCCCACATGCCATCTTTTCCTTTGGTCACAAGTTGTTGGACCTTAGCCTTCAGGTGCCCATGGAGCTTTTCCTTTTCCCTTAGGCATGATGCACATTCAAATCCAAGGATGCCTTATGTTTGTGGTGAGCTTCTAGATCTCTTGGTCATTCTCATCAAACCGGAACTGGTTATTTCTGGTAGAGAAACAAACAGACTCTTCCAAGATGCTAACCATGGTGAATTTCAGGGCAGTGCAAATGCTGAAGGCATTCTGCGGCTCCATTTGTCAGTCGAAGAATTTTCTTTGTGGAGTCTTTAAGAGCTTATGCAATCATCTTCTTCTGGCAATGCTTTTGTTGACACTGCTGTTTTAGGGTCAAGTTGATGGAGATAACAGAGTGGATCAGATGATGGTCGGTTCAATGGACATTAGTGCCTGTAATGGCATGGCTGCTATGGAGATCTTTCTCACGTGGGTGATGACAAAACCTGACAGGTACCATGTTACATATGCTAGGCCTAGACAGAATGAATCTATTTTCCTTGATAGAGGGGTGAATAATAAGGGGACATTAATTTCACCTGATTAGTAGAAGGATTACAGGAAGATTGAGGAATTTTTTCATGTGGAAATTGGTGGACACTTGGAATACATGGGGTGGGAGGGCAGTGGAGGCAGAAACCCTCAGCACATTTAAAATGTACCCAGGTGTAGCTGTAACCTACAGGGCTATGGGTCAAGTACTGAGATATAAGATTAGCCAATATTTGTTTTTGCACCTGGGGATACTACAGGATCATTCTGTACTATGAATTTTGCTGATTCAATGATCTCTGCTCCCTTCTCTGGTATACTGTGTTCAAAATGCAGTTTCAAATAGAAGTCAATAATAAGGAGCAATCAGTTGGACAGAAAAATTAAGGTGGAAGGTCAAATAATTCAATTCACAGCCAAGTACTCTATTCATCTTTTAAAGTATATGATTGGCAGGCTTGTGAGCTAATACATTTTTGATTCTGTTAATGGCTAGCTACCCGATATAGTAATGAGAGATGTATATTTTAATAGTTCCAGTCCATTGAGGATTTATCTGAACTGACAAGCAAATAGCATTCATTCTGAAACTTAATAGGCAGTGTAAGTAAAAGACTCTGCAGATCCGTTGACTGCCCTGTTAAATATATTTAGTCAAGGACTGAACTTCCAGCTCTATTTATCATGAAGGTTAAAGGGGAGGAACTTTTTTTCTGTACTTATGTTCATATTTAATGTACTTCAACAAGCTGTTTGCTGTTCAGAAAATTGGCACAGTAACTGATAACTTCATCTGCATTCTGATCTGTCTATCCTACTTTTGCATAGATAAACAACAATATGACTTCACTCTTGGTTTTAATGCATTTGTCTGAATACCAATTAATATCTCTTAATATTCTGTACAATGAGTTACAATCAATCCTGTATTCAAATCAAATACTCCAGAAGCTGATGTGGTAACTGAGCCAAGAGCAAGGCTCAGGTAGGAGGGCTGGGAAGAAGAGAGTAGTTGTGAGGGAGATGAGGAGCAGACTTTGCAGAAGATTCTTGGGTGGTGGTGGTTGGTTGAGGGGAGACATTGGGTGCAAAGAGGCAGCAACAAAGAACAACATGTGTAGGATTGAGCCACAGGGGATGAGCCAAAGAAGATGGGGCAAACCATCTCAGAGAACAGATGAGAGAGGACAATTATGGAATAGGAGATTTGGCACTCTGGCAAGGCCAATGCCAAAACCCCCCACCACCACCCACCTCCAAAGTGGCATGGGGAGCCATTTAGATTAGGGCCCAAATCCATCTCCACAAAGAAGGGGACAAAATAGAACAGTCCTTTCAACTTTTGAGGGAGAAAGTAGAACCATATATGAGGCATGGTTTGGTCTATATTCACTTTACCAACTTTTCTGGGAAGGGATATCATGCCAAGTGTGTAACAAGAGGCTTGAACAATATCAAGCATGTTCAGATATGTGTTATTCTTGTGGGAGTAGGGTGGCACATTGCTACGTGTGTGTGGTTAGTGGGGCAATGTTTTGTGGTATTGTAATTCACATTCCTGCTCTTTCATTTCACTTCACTTCAAGCTTGCCCTGCCCCATTCCATTAATAGAGGACCCAGTTCTCACCTATCTACTGCTCTTATCGTGGCTTTTCCTCTTTTACAAGAGTGTCCAGATACATAACTGGATGCAGGAGGTTTCTGAATGAATCAGATGCCGGGATTTTGTTTCTCTTTGTTCTTTCCTTCAAATGTTTCTGCATCTTGCTGCAGACAAGGACAGAACTTAGACTTTACAGAGGCAGGCACCAATGTATCTTTATCCTCTGAATGATCTGAGAATAGGACTATGTTGTATTTATATCATGGCCCAAAAATGCCAAAAGAGATCCATGATTCTGAGATAATGCAAATCACTTCATATCATATGGTTTAAATCAAAAACTCACTTGAATGGTTTAGAAATATTGAAGAGTGGCAAAAGGTATGTGTGACCAGTTAAATATAAGGGCAGCACTATGGCACAGCAGGTAGCAGTGCTGTTGCACAACTCCAGTGCCTTGGGTTCAATCCTGACCTTGGCTGCTAGCTCAGTGGACCCTCTACATTCTCCCTTTGACCTCATGGGACTCCCTCAGGTGCTCCAGTTTCCTCCCACATCCCAAAGATGTGTCAGTTGGTAGGTTCAGGTAGCCACTGAAAATTATACCCATTTTTAGTGGGTGGCAGGAAAACTTGGAATTGATGGGCATCAGAGAATAGGTTAAAGGGGAAAATGTGGGGGAAGGGGATTGATGGGATTTCTCTGAGAGTTGGCAGATAGTCGATGAGCTGAATGGCCTCCAATGTTGCATGAAAATATGTGAAAATATTCTTAAAAATGAGAATCAATTTGAGGTTGCTTTCTTGCACAGAGAACCCATTTTATCTGAGAATGTAGGTTATGGTAGGTCAGTTCATTGATCCATTGGCTTCACTGGGACAGTACCCAAGCTCTGTGGTTACCAACTGCAACTCCAGAGATAGCTTGGCAATTGTAGAAGGCAGCAAGTCGAAAGTCTGGGGCTATGGGCATTTGGGAAGAGGCTAGTGGTAGCTGGCGGTCACTTGTGGTATGTAGAATTGGGAGAACCACTCCTATGTCTCCTGGCTCCATCACAAGGCAATTAATTTTGTTAATTTTTAGGGGTGACTGATTTTTCTGCTGAGCACCCAAGTAAACAGTTCTAATTGAGGAGGGCTGGTGCAGCAGTTACACTTTCTGATGTGCAGAGAGACTTCATGAGAGTTTCACTTTCAGCATATCTGCTGGATATCCAGTGAGCAGGCTGATCCACTATGGAAGCCAGCATGTCCACATGGCCTGCTACATTGGCCCTCGCCACCCATTTATGTCTGTGAGGTGGGCAGAGTGCAATTAAATTTCTTTAAATATTTCTTCACCTGCTGTACAATTGTTCAAAGCAACCAAATATATGAGGCAGATCTTGTACCTGGCCTTGGGGCACACATTTTCTTCCAGTGTTGCCATGGATACTGTCCTCCAGTGGGTCCCAGTGCTTCAGAGTGGCAGAGCCCTGGCCAAGGCCCCACCCAGCCTGCTGACACGGGCAGCCTGCCTCACTAACAGAAGGGCTTTGACGGGCAGTGACACACCCACTCCATGCTCCTCAATTGTCAGAGCAGTCACTGTTCCTGAAACTCTGTGAATGTCTCTGTCTTACAACAACTTGACACTGCTCAGGGGCAGCCAACAGCACTGGAAGCGGGAAGAACAGAAAGTGCCACCTTAAGCTTGGGCCCACTACAGGACCAGAAAGTGGGACTTTCACGAGGACATTTCCCGGATCAGTCCCATCATAGAAATCGAAGATCTAGCCCAATTCCCATTCCTTGTGTTTCATTCTTTATAACTTAAACATGACATTAACACAGGCACTGCACTGAACAAGTTGCAGTTAATCTGAAATTGCATTATCTAAGTACAGTACAATGAGTTTCAATTTAGTTTGCACAATGAGCTGCTTAAACTGAACCGTTGTATTCCTGTCTATCATGAGTTGGATATATCCCACCTAACAGTCAAGTGATAATCACAGGTGCACAAACTATTGTTTGCATGTAGTAATTTTTTATATAAATCAGATCAATCTCAATGGCTAATCATGTTGACTATTTCTGTCAAAACAATATAGAGAGGCTAATCTATGTCCTTTGTTTTCTGGTACCAGTACAGACATTTGAGCAGCAAATGAGAGTGAATAGGATAACATCCAGAACCAAGTAACAAGCAGCTGACCACACAAAAAATAAGAGAGGTGAAATACTATTTGAAGCAATCATATTTTAATCTTCATATATCTATCAATTGCTTATTGAAGTAGTTATATCTGCAACATTGATGGTGCTCCAGTAGCTGGTGCTGTGAGTTACAATATTGAATGTGGCTCGAACCACATTAAGTTCAACTAATGTCAGTTAAGCCTTTACTTTTACTGAATTCTTCCATTTGTTAAATTTGGCACAGATTTTGTTGGGAAATACCAGTAGGACTGTAGCTAAACTTATAGGTCAGCAGTTTTCATGCATAAGTGCCAGGAAGTTTACAACTCCTGTACAAATGAAAATCCTAAACATCCAAACAGCTGTTTGCCAGGGAATTCTCAACGGCACTCCAATGCTATGCTCCATATAGAGACCACCAGCAGAGCAATTTGGTGACTATTTCCTACCAATCAGGGAATCCACTAAGTAAACTACACCACATCAGATCAAACGTAAGGACACATCTCTGTTCATTTGAATGGAGAGAAACGGCTGCTACGAATAAAGTGTTAAATTTTTAAGTTGTTTTTGTTGAATTAAATGATTTTATTTTTTAAAGAGAATTTAGCTGTTTTCCACACTTTGCAAAGATATAATGATTAGTCTTTTAATTGAATATTTCATAATACAGGTGACCCCAGCAATACTAGGGTGTTGCATTCCCAGAAAACAGTCTGTACCATGGTTTTCCATAATGCGAAGCTGTGTCATCTGCACATGCATGAAGAAATGAAAGTTAAAAAAATATATATTTATATATATATATAAATATATATTTTTTTAACTTGCATTTCTTCATGCATATATATATATAGTGCGTATTTGTTTGCTTTTCTACGTAAGTTCTTTGAGAGTGAATTCTATTTGGTATTGCCAACTTTTGGGTATTAATTTGTGAGTGTTTTGATTGTGAGAAACATACTTGATTTTTGACAGCTTTGCTGGGGATGTGGGTTAATCAAAAAGTTTTTCCCTTAGTTTTGTCAACAGAACTTGTTCTCAGAAAATCCTTATTAGGTAAGGACAGAATGTGCAGGACAGCAGTGAGTGCAAGCAGTTTGCTGCTCTCAGCAAATTCTGAGCTATTATCTTCATCCTTGTTATTCCTGAGATGCTTCTTTAGTAAAGAGCTTTTTACCCCTTTATTTCTTTTTTTTTGCCACTTACCTTGAAGAAACCTAATCAGAGCCCAACACTGATGAGGAACACCATTGATGTTCCACTTTTATCATAACATGTGAGTAAATTTGTTCTCGTATCAGAAGTGTTTCTTTTAATCAACTGATGCCCACAAATAAGTAAGACTCCCAGATGGTTTGCATTGAAGTCAGTTATTGTGTTTTGTAATTAACTTTTTGCTGAATTTAACACACAATTACATCCAATGGCTTCTGCTGTTCTGCTCACTTTTTTAAAATTAACATATATTTCTTTTCAGCTATGTTCATTGGTGTTTTACACAATAAATAATGGCAAGACTTTGGAACCATGACTTAAAAGCCATATATTAGTTCAAATCTGACTCCCTGATGAAAAGTAGTTCTTCAGCCTCATTGATGAAATACACCAAGGTTATTGGCAACAATAGGTGATATTTTTTTCTTTCCCACTCTGAACAGCTTTTAATACAGAAGGCTCAGAAACTCTTAAAAGGAGTGTCAGCACTGAGTATGTTCAGTGGAAATGATTCAGGTAACTACTAGGAACACACTGTAGTCTCACAGGTGTGAATTTCACAGCCCTTGCTCTTAAAGCATATCCCTGACCCCATTCTCATTAACAGCGCATTCAGGACCAGAGCTCCTCTTTGCCCCATCAATCCTGGTTCAATTGTTAACCTTTGTGACCAGTGTCCTGCCACATCAGGCTTGATCTGAGCAGTTGCTACCCATTTGTTCAGTAAACACTGGTAAGGTATTCCCATTCACCACCTCAAAGGAAGATGCAATGGTCTTTATCTTGAAGCTTTGCTGCCCTAGTTTTCATTGTGCTGTTTTGGAATCTATATAACATTTATTAGGAATGCTGGAATTTCTTTCAAAGATAAAGGACTCATGTTGGTTTACATATTACTCTTTTTTCTATCATGATGCCAGGGACATTGTATGCTTATTAGATATATGATCGTTCAGGCCTGTCAAGTAGTATTTCACTACCTCTGCTCTGTTTTCTTCCCTTCACTACTTTTTATCTTTCAACTTCCTGTTCTCCTCCCCCAGAAAGCAAATGAGTTGGAAAGCTGAGTTATTGCATTAGCAATGCGTTTATTTACAGCAGCATATGTTGTCACATTGAGCTGCAATTTAATAATTCTAATCTATTCAGAGAGATGTTTAAACAATGACAATGATATTCACATCTATTCTTTGTAAAAGTAAAGGTTTTGGCAAAGAAAATCATGGCTGTAGGATAATTATTTTAGTATAAATAGCTCTAATCATCTCTGTAATGTTGTTTCTTTCAGAAGCCTCAACCAACATTTCTCAGAATCACTCAGTGCTCAGAACACCCCCTCCTCCGACGTCGCATCCCCATTCTTTGAACCAGCCACATGCCTCTTCGGTGAACTCATTGAACAGGGGGAACTTAACCACACGCAGTAATCCCAGCCCTAGTCCAGCTGATCTCCCTCCCCCTCCAGAACCACCTCCAAGCGTACAGGAGCCTGCCCACATGCAGGACAATTGGCTCCTCAACAGTAACATCCCCTTGGAGACTAGGTAGGCTCCTTTGTCAATAACTTACCTGAACTGCTGTGGTAGTTTACCACCGATACTGTGTAAAACCTTGTAATGAAAGTATGTAAAAACATGAAATCTTTCTGTATCATGATTTTTACAATATATTTTAAATTGCAATATAAAAAGAAGAATATGATTACATTCTCAATTGATACTTTGTATGAATACAATGACCTGGAGTTTCTGCTTGGGGTGCAGTCAGAATAATGCTCAAGGAACATGCTGGACATTATGCTGGTTTTGTAAAGTTTAGTCCAAGTTTCCCTTCAAATTTATTGGCATAAACCCTTCCATAACAGCTGGCGTGAGCAACCTTATCGATAGTAATCAATTATTGATTAGAACATGGATTATTGAACCTGAAGGTGACTACCAATTAAAGTAAACTGATTTAAATTGAAAATGTATTCAAGTAATTGCTGCATCAAAAGGATCAACCTCCCAATCAGCAGTCTGAATTTGAACTCAATTAAACGGATATTAAAATAATTTAAAATAATTATTACTGCAGCCTTAGAAACAGACCTGAGTGAGACTTCAATTAAATGCTAGCCGCATGCAACTTCCTGTCATTAATGATGGATTAATGTGACCCTAATAGTCTTTGTGCCTGCAGTTCTGGTTGAAGTGTGATACGTGGCTCCAAACAGACAGGATCAGTGATAACTCGCCATGATGACCTAATGATGTGACCAGTTTTGTAAGCAGAGATAAAAATAGGCAGAAACTCCAGCATAAGTGGCAATGTTTTTTAATTTCAAATTCAGCAACATTTTTCATTTCTTTAATAGATTTTCTTATATTTTGGGCAGAAAGCATGCAGAGACTCCAGGTCAATGATGGTGGGTTTAGGGTTCATTCATATAAAGTAATTTTATCCGAACCATTTTACATTATACCTTAAAACTATTAAAATGCTGATCTGAATATCACAATTTAAATAGGACATCAGTAATTTCTCTGCCACTTCTATTTCTATCATAACACTGATGTCTGCTTTTATGTTTTCAGCCATTTTGCTGTTTTGATTTTTGCTCTCTCCATTCACTATTTTATTCATATGCAGCTCATTGGCTTCATTCATATTTCCATCTGAATGTAGAAATGTAGCAAAGCAGACATTCCTAGAGAGTTTGCAGGACAACCTAATTGAGATGGACGTTTTTACCTCTGCTCGACATGAAGGTGGTTACAATGATGGGTATGTGATGCTTCTTGCTGGGTGTGATGACTTCCGTGTTCAGTTCTTCCTGTCTTAGAGTTGAAAACTCAATTTACAGAGACCAGCTTCAAAAGTTTGCAGAGTATTCTCTCTATTAGCCAGTATCTTAAATTGCTAGTATCTTAGGTCATTATTTTATCAAAAGCAAAAGCTTTTGTGATTTTAGTATTCTATCACTTGTCAAATCTAAGATCTAAAATCAGTCTTTTCTTAGCAATAATTAGTTGTGTTCAGAGGATGTCTATTTTACAGATTTATTATGATCAGTTGCATTCAGAAAATTTCTATGTTTTATAGATTTAGTCATAGTCTTTTCTGCAACTGCTGTAAGGAACTGAAATTGTGGGTGTTAGTTCTTACTCTGGACCTGCCGTGGACTGATAACGACAGTAATTTATTTCTAATTACAAACTTGAGAACGTCACTAGAAAAATCTTAAAGTCAATTTGTCCTGATTGTAATATTACTTCTGCTAAATTTTTATTCTAGTTAATTTTATAACCCAATTTTGCTGACTTTATCTATTTTCCCTGAATACATTTGAAGAGTTCCAAAAATCCAAATTGCAATCTAACTCAGCTCTGATGAAACGGAAATGCAGTAAGGCAAACTGTGGTGAGGTCTGGTTAAATCTCCTTTGTTGACATCAAAGTCATAATATTTTTGGAACCATCATTGCACTTAAATCACACTGAATACGAGCTTCCACATTTGCATAAAATGTCTAAAAGGGCCTCATAAAATTCCAGAAACTAATGAAACTGCAGATTGGATGGCAGTTGTAAAGCACTCAGGCTTTACCCCTGTGGTTTTATGACATTTTCTGAGCCCTTAGACTAAGTTATGGCTTTCTCTTAAGTGTCTATTACTCTATTTCCTCACCGGTACATTGAAGTCTGTTGTGGGGTTTTCTTTCACAGGCACTTCCCACTCATCTTTACATATTCCAAATTTCTGATCCTTTCAATAGCTTTTTTTCATAAAAAGTGCTATTCCTTAATGTGCTACCCTGTTAATGCACTGCCATTTGCTTGTAACTTTACGCTTAATTCATTTTACATGGGAGAATGCATACAGCTTTAATTGTACTTCTGGTCCACTCATACTGCCACTAATTGAGATTTTACATCTGAAAGCTACTATTTGCATTTAGTCATATTATTAATACAATAGTGCTGAGCTAACTTTGAAGCTGACGTGGTGATTCATGCTGTAATAATCACACTTCACTTTTTGATGCCACCCTACTATAATCAAATGATACATATTCTAACCAGACAATTATTTCTTCATTTGAATATGTTCCAAAGCACCAATTTTCTTCTTTGTACATTTGCAGAAGAGTCGGTCATCTGAATTTTATCTCCAACGCATTTAAATTTTATGTAAAATTTTACATCATTAGAAGTATAGGAACTCCCTACCAAGAAGTACAGTGACAGTTCCTTCTACACATGGTACAAGAATGGTTGAAGGTTGTAGTTCACTATCACTTTTTCAACAGCAGTTAGGAATAGGTAATAAATACTTGCTTTACGATGATATATATGAATGAGAAAAAGAAAAGTACTTGATCAGTGCTGGATTTTTTCTGTCAGATGAGCTTGCCCTGAGGTAAGGAATAAGTTGTAGAAACCTCTCCCAGTAGTTAGCCTGTAAGTATATGCCTTTTCTGGTGCACTTTAGGAGTTTCTGTTCATGGAATAATGGTTGGAAAAGTCCTGCAACAGCAGGCTAGGTGCCAGGAGTACAAACTCAGACAACTGTTATGATTTCTTAAAGGAAATATCTGAGCAATGGCCTTAACGAGACACATTTCTTTAAAGAGAAAACATGCAGAATGCAACAGATGCAGGAAACTTAATCTAACAGAAATTGCTGGAAATATTCACAGAGCAGAAAGCATCTGTGGAGAAAAAGAGTTAGCATTTCAGCTGAATGAAGTTTAATCAGAACTGAGAATAGAGATAGAATAAGTTTTAAGTTGTGTAGAAAGGGAGAAGGGATGGACAGGACAAAAAGTAAAATGTGTGATAGGATAAAATGCCTAAAAGATGACATGACTGAAGGATTGATAGTGCCAGACAATGAAAGCCTGGATAAGGTGCAAATGTGAATGATTTGAAAGGAATGGTGGAAATCAGAAATAAAATGATTGCTGATCTTAGTGTTGTGTCCAGGATGCAGTAATGTGCCAAGTTGGAAGATGTGGTGCTGTTTTCAAGGTTAGTTTGAGCTTTGTTGGAATAACGTAAAAACTTGAATTGACAGTGATTGGAGTAGTAGTGGGGTGGAAAATTAAAATGATTGTCAAAAATCCAGCATTTTTCAACTTATTTTGGGCTGTGGCTACAGACAACCACCACATGTTCCTTGATGTTTGAAATGTTTTGCGGAGCAACGTAAAACTTGATTTTGCACCACTTAAAATAGCAATTTGTTCATTGTATATATCCTCTTGGGAAGAGAAGAATTCAAATTAGGTTCACTTTACTGTGGAAAATATTCATTGCTGGTCAGCTATAACCTCACTGAGCTGCTGATTCTGGCTCAGGGCTAGGTCACCATGGAGATGTGTGTTTAAAAGATTTAACTTTCAGTCATGTTAGAAAAAAAGTTACTTTTGGTTAGTCATTCAATGCATTTTGTTTATGGAATCCCAATGCATTGCACAGAAAATCGAGGCAGGTTTCACCACTCTCAAATCAAACATTAACATGACAACAATTCCAGTGGAACTCACAAATATCAGTTTAGGGGAACATCTTTCCTTGGCTTAGTTCCTAAAGTTAATACATTGATGTGCTTCTAAGGAACTGCACTGCACTGTATCTTCAGTAAGACTGGGAGGGAAAAACATTCTGCTCTGCTTCACTCTTGATAAGATTTTTTTTCATAATATTTTGTGGATGGAAGCATCAAGGACCACGAAGGATGCCTCCACATGTTCATTTTAATGGACACTGGTTAGAGATAACCTCACACGATATCAACTAAAAGGGTCTCTGTACCATACCCACTCAGCAATTGATACTTTGATATTCTTTATGTTTCATTTGGCACAAACAGAGCTATTTTCCCTCATAGGAAAGAATGTGCAGCCTGATTTAAAGCCCACCCTTCCACCTCTTCCAAGAGTCGTACTGTATTCTTCTTTATTACTTGGTTTGTTACATCAACAGTCACAGCATTGGTAAGAAAAGTCTTTGCAATAAGTTAACACCCTTAATATGCACCATTTTGCACTGAAGAGGCAGTTGACAACCCCACTGCCTGTTGTGTATTACATTAGCTTGGCTGGATCCTGCAGGCTACTGCCCATGGTTCCAAGTGCAGATCTTTCAGTTTGCACTGTCACTGGATTCCACATGGAGTCCAACAGCAAAGCCCCATCTTGCCAACAATTCCCAGTGTTACATTGCAGAATTGCCTTGGGATCGTGTGCATTATCTGAGAGCGCCATTAGCTTACATGAAGATTGTAGGAATTAGGTGGTAAAGTCGAAGATTTTTTTTGTTAAATCTTATCTCTTTGAAATTATTTCATGTTGGTTTAGTGGTTCTAATTATTTGTGTTTCAGTTTACTTCTTTCTCTTTAATTATTGAATTTCTTAAGTAATTTCTTTAATTTTAATAAGAGCTTCTGAATATAAAAGACACTTAAGAACCATTAAAAATCACTTGCAGCTTTCACAGCCAGTGCAGCCGGGAATAGGGCTTTTCTACCTGTCAAAACTTGCATCTGAATTTTGAAGACAGTGCCAACTCACTGGCTGCCAAGATGGCTGCTGCTGGGGCCATATTATTGGCATTCAGGAATTTCTGAGGCTAAAATAATTGACCCTCATCACCCAAACTGGGTACGTATGAGACCACAAGCAACATGATATTTGGCTTGCATCCTTTGTTAAAATGTGACTCCAATTCAAAAATACTTAATTCTTTGTGAGCTGCTTTGAGACATTCTGAGATCATGCAAGTCATTAGGTAGGTCTAACTCATTCTTATAGAGTTAAACTTGAGATGATTTTAGATATAAAATACATTATACTGCTTTTCAAATCAACATAAAGCACTGAATGCAATCATTCTTACAAAAGAAAATAGCCAAAAGGTTCCAGTAAATGATAGCAAAATTGGGTTTATTCAGGTCCAAGTGGTGGTGAACTAATACTTACAATTTCAATTATTGTTGAGAAATATACTTTAGAATAAAACTCAGAAGCTAAATCATGTCATTGTGTTGAATTACTGTGTAATGTGATCCAGACCTATGTCATCCCAAGTTGTATATTTGTAGAGAATTTCCAATTATTTCAAATGTGAGTAAAAGTACAAGTTGGAGTAATTAAACCTGGCAACAGAGACACAGTGAGCAATCATGGTCAGAATCTCTGCAACCTCTGATAAATAATCTGTCTTTATCCATTAGGCACTTCTTATTTAAGCCTGGAACTGGATCTTCTCCACTTTTTTGTACAACTGGACCTGGTTACCCCCTCACTTCAAGCACTGTGTACTCTCCTCCACCGCGACCCTTACCCCGCAGCACGTTCTCAAGGTCTGCATTCAGTCTGAAAAAGCCCTACAAGTACTGCAACTGGAAGTGCACAGCCTTGAGCGCCATCATCATTTCTGTAACACTAGTGATTCTACTTGCCTACTTCATTGGTAAGTTCTTTGTAAATTTATTCTTCCTGACTAACTCATCTTTCTGGAAGGAACAGCAGAAAAACTGTGGGAGGCACTCTGACTCTGTGTGCAGGGATCTCCTCAGAGTTGAGATTGGCTACTTCACTGCCTTTGAGTATAAGATCACCTTGAGCTTTGCTCTAAAGTAAATCTAGTTATTATTTACATTTATTTTAAAATGTATACAGCGTTTTCCCCCTTTTATAATTCCAAGTAGAAAATGTTAAGTGGAATGGGGAACTTGACTTTGTTTTAATCTTTTGAACATCATTGTAAAGACTGGTAACAGACAAGAACACCTTATTTCACTTAGCAAGTCAGCGAGTTAAATTTCTCTGAACCTTGAAGACGGAAGGCGAGCTCCCTGCTGCATGCTGGGTTATCAGATCCCAGCAAAGGGGCAATTGCAATGCTACAACTGACCATCGCAGCCCCACGCCAGGTTAACGAGAGGAAAATCAGTCATCATCTGATTGCCAAGCAGTACTTGCTGCAGGAAGAGGTGTATAAATCAGATGAGAAGTGTTGTGATGATGTTCATCATTGAAAAGCCTGCTACATTCATTTTGTAGTCTCCCTCATGAAGAAGTACCGGGTAAGATACTGGTAGGCTCATTGTATTGTTGGACCCAGCATCTCAGCAGATAGAGGAAGTAGACTGAAGACATTTCTTTCATAAAACATGCTGTTGAGAAATGTGGAATGTCAGAAAAAGGACACTAAGGCTGCCTGTTTGTTGACACTGCCATTGCCATTTTAATCAGTAATCTGATGAAAGATAAAATGGCACCTATTTTATCAGTTATTCAGTAAATTTTTATAACACTGACTAATAGCAATGTTAAATTAATATGGATTTTCAATCACTATGATTCTAGAAAGTAGAGCACTTCCCCTTCTTTAAAGTTAGGAAAAATGCAAGGGCCTAAAATATTCTAAATGGAACCAGTATGTTTTTAATCCTTGATTTGAAGCTCCCCAAGAAACTGACTCCAATCTCCTCTTATTGATCTTGATTAAGGTTAACAACTGTACTGCATCTTTCCAAACTTGAGTTTGATTAATCAGGACTCTGAATTTTTTGTTATCTTTAGTGTAGGTTATTCCAACAGACTTCTGCTCAGTCTCCTCATTCTGCATGATCCCAAGGTCATCCCTAACTCTGCTATATTTCCACCATTGCCCTTCACCTTGCTGACCTTCACCAGCTCCTGGTCAGATGGTGTCTCAGTTTTAAAATGCCCTCTCTTGTTTTCAAACCCCTCATGTTCTCACACTTCCCTCCCTCTGTGATTCCTCCCATTTTATAATAATCCCCAAGATATCTGCCCTTCTCTAACTCCAGTCTCTTTCTTAACCCCAATTATAACCTCATTACCAGTGATTAGCTCTTCAGCTGCCAAGGTGTTAAACTCTGGAATTCTGTCCCTAAGCTTCTTCATCTCACTATTTCTCATCCTTTTAAGGTGCTCCATAAAACCAAGGTCTTTGACTGTGCTTATGCTCAAATATCTCCTTGTGTGACTCGCCATAGTTTTTTTTCACTAATGATCTCATGGAGGGCCTGAGGACAATTATTGCATCATTAAATTTTCTCCACATATGGAAGTGGTAGTTGATTTAAAACGAGCAAAGTCACAAGTTATGCATCAGTTTCTGGCTGGATCTGATCCAAGCTTATTTTCTTTTGGAGGCAAGTCATCTGAGAAGTGACAATCCAGGGGTCAGTGCAAGATCATCATTGGAAAGGTGCCAACAATGCTACGAAGATTAAATCAGAATAATTACTCAATATAATTACTGGAACATTGAAACTATTAAATTATTAAACTAAAATTAATCTTTCGGTTCCACTGCAAACATATTTAAAACAAATTTTCAAAACCAGGGCCAATGACATGATAAAATAATTAATTACAATCTCTTAAATGAAAACACACCATGAAATGCAGTTATTTTAAGTGTTAGGGTGAGAGTGAGTAAACGCAAATAATTTAATCAAGATGACTTCATTTATACGACCCTGCTTAAATTGCAGGATGAACTTCAAAATAAAACGTGGATAAATTGTGAACAAGTCAGACAAAATTGCAAAATAGGAACATTAACTTTTCATTTACAGCACAAATTTTTAAAAGTTAGTCAACATATTCATTTCTGGCAGTGGTGGGAAGGAACTGCTTAAACCACAAAATACTTTTCCTACTTTTTAAACTCATTTGACAGCTTGTTGTCTTGAGAACCAGTCAGGTGAGGGAATGCACATCTAATATTCAGCCTTATGCTGCCTGGGATAAAAGTCCCATTAGCCCTGTGAGTGACCCAAACAACAGGCCTGGCTAACTCCCCAACACTTTCAGGTGCAGTCCATCATGCCCACCATTGTCCCCACAGTCTGATAAATTTGACCCCAACTCAGGTCAGCACTCTCTGATCCCTCCACATACTACAATCCCATGCCACTTTCACTTTTTTTCTACTGCTTCTCACAATTTTTTCTGTGTCTCTTTGTTTCTCTCTCTCTCCCACCCCCCACCCCCACCCTGGATTGGGTATCCAAAATAGGGGAAGTCCACATCAGAGAGAGTGAGAGTGTGTGTGTGTGTGTGTGTGTGTGTGTGTGTGTGTGTGTGTGTGTGACTCACTATATG
>JARFYF010000007.1:39148401-39171329 GCA_030265395.1 Rhina ancylostomus | reverse complement strand
CTGTTTCTACTTATGACAATAATTCATCTATCTTCCTTCCAATGATGTTTGTGCTCAGATAATGAGCCAATCAAGCTTGAATACTGTGACTTTTCCCTACTCTGATTCTATTTGCCCTCTTTTTTTAAATATTTTCTCTCTTTCTGTCATACTCTGGTTGCCACTACCTGTCTCGATAATTTTCCTTCATTTATTCACTGAGGTACGAGAAGATAGACAGTTGCTTGAACTAACAAACAAAGGTACTTTATTTTTAAAGGAACTTGCATTGTGCAAAGCAACATTTTTCTTCTCAGCACAAACTATGCCAGAGGCATATAGAATGCCACTGGAAGCTTCTATACCAACCAATATCAGATTCTTCCATTAATAGTTGAAAAAAATAACAAACATATGAGGTCACAATAGAGGAGGGAGTCCCATATCAATGTGCTTTAATAATACAGATAACGTTGGAAATGCTAAGCAGGTTAGTCAGCATTTGTGCAGACAGAGTTAACAGTTCAGGCCAATGATCAGAAAGGTATTTGGCACAAAGTCATCCAGATACCTGGATCAATGGACTGATCTCTCAGATCTGGTCCTAACTGAAAACTTTGAGATGGATTTCAATGTGGTAAATCACAAAGATGTCATACCCACATTTGGAAGTAATGCAGATGGAATTGACAGAGGTACATCACAATAGGATGGTTACTCAACTGGTTGAACATCTTCCAGTGTCTCTTGCTGAACTTATGTGCTGTTAATCTGCAGGTTTAATAATGCAGCCTATGGTATCTCCATATCAGGCAAGCCTCCTACGTAGTTTTCCCAAGGGAGCACCTATTCTATGATAGAGGACTCCCTTCTCCATTGTGACCTCATGTGATCCGGGGTGAGGTACGTGTCGGGCAACCATTTGTTTCTGCTACATCTATTATCGGTCAGATGTAGGCTTTATCCTCACTGTGTCTCCAACTCTCAACGGTGGCAAGTCTTTAACACCTCTTTTGTAATCATGTGCATGTCATCTACTGGCTGCCTGCAGTTGCTTCCTGGTGCCTATTTCCATTTCTGATTTCCCATTACCATGAACAAATCTTGCATATGTAGTGTTGGGTTGTGTGTCTGAAGTGATTGCATGTGTTGAACCAAACTTCACAGCCCTACCATGATGAACCTCTATCAATCCCATCTGCATTACTTCCAAATGTGGGTATGACATCTTTATGATCGATCATGATGAAGTCCATCTCATGGCTTTCTTGATTCTTTGGGTTCAATAGTTCCAGATAATATCTTCCAGTCATCTTCAGTGTAATCTTATTGATAGCACATGAGCCAATGATTTTAACTGTACTGCCTCCAGTAGTACATAATGCACTACTTCCACCTCAAGTTGTCGTGGCCCCAACATCTCACCGTAAGTACACCAAACAAGTGTTCCTGGCACAGAACCGACCCTGATTGGCATCAGGTACATTGCGCCCAGTAATACTCTGAATCTGACTCTATCTCTGCCCTTCCTGGGCTCATTGTGTCCACTCTATGACCTTTTAATGTCCACTTTATTGCACACAGTTTGTAGAAATGATTTTGCAATCTACACTGTGCACCCCTTTTCCTATAGACAATCACACTGCCATCTGCTAAGCAGCCTTCACAATACTTTCCCTGTTCTACCTTTTGTCTCACCCCTCCCCATGTGTAACTCCTTTTGTTGAACATTCACCATTCCTAGCCTGACTTTGGACAGCACTGTAGCTTTTCATGTTTGAATGCACTTTTCAAGATTTAACTCTGTCTTACATAGCAGCCTTCAGCTTGATCTCTGGATTCCACAAATCCATGTTATCCAGGGTTAGATGCTGAATAACATGCATGTCAAATCAAATAAAACGATGATGCTCCCACCTCAATCAAATAGTCTGCTGACACTCAGTCTGTAAGCTCACACACAATGCAGTGAATGAGATATGCTGCTACCTTTGTAATTGTAATCCAACAGGAATTGAAACAGGTAGCTTGAAAGGCAAAGAAATAAACTGGAACATGATTTTTGGAATTCTTGTTTTGCACTTGCAGTGCTGAAAATAAAACTTTGGTATTGATAGGAATGAAAAGCAGTGAATCAGCCTAATAACAGAACCAGATTCTTAGTCCAGGCAGCTTTTGTTCTCCCCGTGCCTGTTTGCCATTGATGAGAATAGGTCACTTGTATTGAGCTGGTTGCTAAGTGAATGAATGCCATCAAGTTGGTGCTCCAAGTTAATGAGGAGGTGTTGTGTCATTCAGGTGGCCTTTCAAAAAGCAAAAGGTTGCAGTTCTGGAGGAAACTCAAAGTGCAAGTCTTCTAGTTGAAGGGTGCTTGAAGAAAAAAGGAAATATAATTTAGTTATTTTGAATACTGCTGGAGGGAATGTGCAAGAAGCAAAATAGGAAAATGGAATACCAATATTAAAAATACCTGTACAGAGTCAAAATGTAAAAAAGAATTCCAGAAATGTTGTGAGCAGAGCAACAAAGATAGGAATGGACCGACATGGCAAAGGGACAATGTAGGTTAGAGGAGGAATTTGAAATGCACTCAGACAGCATGGCAGAGTAGCCAGTTAGGCAATAACATGCTGAAGCGTAGCTTGAACCTTTTCTCTCCAACAACTCGGTTGTCCATTCAGTCATAAAATGAAGCTATCAAGAAAAGGTAGAGGTTTCCCACAGAGAGAAGTGTTGTTTGTGCACTGCTCTCATGTATTTATAGCAGCTGCAAAGTTAAAATAAGGAGAGAACCACCGAGAGGTGACTGTGACAAGATGCTGAAATGGCAGGAGCACTGAATAAATAGTTTTCACTGAGACATCAGGTTGCAACGATACAAAACATTGGTGAGACCACATGTGGATAACTATGTACAGTTCTGGTCACCACACAACAGGAAGGATGTGGTAGCAATAGAGGGACTGCAAAAGATATTGACCATACTGTTGCCTAGAATGGAGGGTTGTAGTTAAGATATTTATTTACTAATCAAATGTACATTGAAACACAGTAAAATGCGTCTTTTTGCATTACTGAGAATGAGCTGGGGGCAGCCCGTAAGTGTCGCCACTCTTTCGGCGCCAACATAGCATGCCCACAGCTCATAACCTGTACCTCTTTGGAATGTGGGAGGAAACCAGAGCACCCAGAGGAAACCCACACAGACACGGGGAGAACGTACAAACTCCTTACAAACAACGGGAATTGAACCTTGGTCGCTGGTGCTGTAATAGTGTTACATTAGGCGGTGATTATTCTCACTGGAACAAAGGAGGCTGAGGGGTGACCTAATAGAAGTTTACAAAATGATGAGGGGCGCAAATGTGACAGATAATCAGAATCTTTTTCTCCAGGGCAGGGGAGTCCAAAACTGGAGGGTACAGTTTTAAGATAAGAGGGGAGAACTTAAGATCTGAGGGTTAAGTTTTTAACAAAGCCTGTGGTGGTTATCTGGAACAAGCTGCCAGAGAAGGTGGTAGAAGCAGATACAGTTAAAATGTTTAAAAGGCACTTAGATACTGAGAGAGGGAAGGCATAGAGTGATATGGGCCTGATGCAGGTAAATGGGATTAGCATAGATAGGCATCATGGTTGCATGGCCGAGCTGTGCTGAAAGGGCCCATTGTGTGCTGTACAATTGCATGATTCTATTTCTATGATTCTATGATGTCTCCTGTGAAAACCACAGTAGCAGAAGAAGTCAAAAGCGATATATTGCAGCAATTAAGGTAGAAAAAGTGATATCATGGATAGTCAAAGTGAATTGAAACTGTGGCTACACAAAGAAACTATGCAGGAGAGAGCAAAGTCAGTAGCACCTCTATGTAAATTTTCAATGGGAAAAAGGGTAGTCCCAGAGAACTGGCAAGCAGTTAGAATAATCCCTGTCAAAAAAATGGAGTTAATCCAGAGAAAGTTACTTTAACATCTGTGGTAGGAAACATGAGAATTGTTTCTAAGAAATGGGATAATAAGGCATACAGAGAAAGGGAGTACAATAAAAATGTAATTATGGATTTCTAAAAGGAAGGTCTACTTTAATCAATCTTACAGAATCTTTTGAAGAACATCAGAGGTATTATTCAAGGCAATGCAATGGTGCTAGAATGCAGCAATGTTCAGAAGGCCTTCAGTAAGGTGCCACTCAAGAGATTTCTGATAAAGTTAGGATGTGTGGAGTCAGATGTCAGGCTGCAAAACACAAATATATTGTTAAAAAGAACACAGAGATTCTTTTGAGAAGTTTCTCAGATTAACAGAAGATGTCCTTCAGTTATCTATGCTGACCCCACTGTCATTTTCCATGCACACTTATATGGACTCAAGAATTGAAGGTATGATGTTAGAAATGTTAGAGATGTTAGAACCATATCAAAACACAGGAAGATAAGTAGACTTTCAGAATGGACAGATAGATGGCAAACTAATTTTCATGTAGCTAAATCTAATTGAGATCATTTGGTAGAAGGCATAACGTGGTGTCTTCTACCTTTGATGTAAAGGGAAGGAGCATGGAGCAAAGAGATCTAAGAATCCAGATACATGAAGCACTTAAAGTATTGATGCAAGTTGATAAGGTCAGAATAAAGTACAAAACACTGAGCTGACTTTATGAGATATGGAATAAGAAGCAGGAAGATGATCTTGCTTTAGTTTAAAATCTTGGTTAAACCACACTTGGTGTTCCATATGCACTGCTGTTTACATAGTGCAAAAAACAACAATGACCATGGGAGGAAGAGCAGTAAAGATTAACAACAGAATTTAGAGACCCATCAACTGAGCTGTGGTTGAAAATTAGTGCAACCAATGGCTTAATTTACACAATAAAATATGAAAGATAAAATGGGAACATGAAACAAATCATTCAACACCAACCAAGTTGAAAATATTAGCTTCTTAGTAGTTGAAGCAACAAGGGTTGTGACATAAGGGCAATTAGGAAAGGGTGTAAATGTTTGCCTTGGCAGTGGTGTTGCTACCCTGTAAATGAATAAGAAAAGAACAATCATTTTTTTTCCCCTACAACATTTATAGAAATGGCTAACTCTTTGTTTTAGAATATTAGCTTGCTTAGGTTGTAAATCAGTAATAACCTTTGTCCACTATTATAAAAGGACACATTTCACATTTTCTAACCATCCTGTACTGACACTTCTTGGTTGGTTTCACAACTGGAAGAATGCAAAATGCTGGCATGCAGGTGGAATCAATATCAGCAATGACTGACAAGGTTCACAAGCTCACTATTATTGACACCATCAGCTTTAAGTCCTGAGTGACAGCAGAAGTAATAACAATGTGGAAGTGGTGACATCTTCGATACAAAAGACCTTTATCAGCAAGGTCTAAGTATCTGCTGAAAACAGATTGCTAGTTTGTTAAATAATACAACCTGGCAAGATTTAATAAGCTGGAAGGCATATGTTTCAAATAAATGCTATTTTCCAAGTTGTACAACATAACAAACCACTACGGAATTTGCTCATGAAACAGCCTGAGTTATTTGAAGACCTTTGTCTTGTATTACCAGGAAAATATTCATCAGTATTTTGGTCATGTTTTTGTTGAAATCCATCTGTGCCATACCACTTTCCTGTCCAGTGACTGGAGAACATCCTTTGTAAACAAACATTGTCAGTCTGTATTGTCAGTTGATATTAATACAGTGAAAGTAAGTCTGTAAATATTTATCTTTGGATATGTGTAAAGAATACGTCTGTTCTGATACATATTATCATCTGAGGCCATCTAAGAATGATAAAGACAAAATTGTGACAATAAACTATTTCTTTTGGTGAGTGTATGAAAGGCTGCAGTAAATGTACTTGGGAAAGATTTCATGGTGTTTCCCTAATTCTCTCAACTATTCAACATGACTTCAGTTAGGACAAATATAGACAGGACAATACTGTATGCCGGAGAACTTGGAGGACTGTTTTGTTTGGTTCATCTGCTTTGTTCATAATCAGAATGGCTATAAATCATAGCTTTGTAGTAATACATATGAATGATTGTTAATATTTCAATGTTATTTTTGCTGCTTACAGCCACGTATGTGTGATCCGAGGCCAAGTACAAACAGCAGATGGCACCCCCTTGGTTGGTGTTAATATCAGCTTTGTCAACAATCCCCACTATGGTTACACCATCAGCCGGCAGGATGGCAGGTACGAAGCTTCTTTGTGTCCGAGATCAGAATGTTATAACAAAACAGCTAAACTTGCAGTGTGTTGTGTGGTGCTTACTGTACATTCCGCCCCATCAACTAAAGATGCAATATGAAAGGCTGGTCATGACAAACTGAGAAGTTGGTAGTCAGTGCAGTTTCCTATCTCCCTTTAGATGCTCCACATGTTAATTCAAGATGATTTGATGCTCCCCATAATGCAGATTGTGTTAATCCCGACTTCAATACCACCCCATCTCCTCACCTAAGAAGTGTTTAAAAGTCTGAAAACATTCATTTCCTTCAGCCTGGTACCTTGCCCTGCTGTCCACTGGTTGTGAATGACATTTGAGTACTATATACCCAAGGAAAATTAAAATACAGATTCAACACACCATGGAGCAACTTAAAAGCAAAATGATAGAACCATGCAGTGTTCCTCTTACCCCATCGTCTTTTCCTCATGTCAGTCCCCGAAATCCACACCACTTCCCCAGCATGCAGCTCGGGGAATATGGCTTTATAAAAGTGGGGAGAAATTGGCTACTGTTACTGTTATTTCCAGTAGTTTTTCCATGGATAGCTATGCAGATAAGCAGAGCCAGGAAGGAAGTGACATAAATGACCATTGGCAGAGGTAAATTTGTTTTCAAATATGCCAGTTGTTTCAAGGAAATTCTAGCTCTCAGGAATTTCAAGTAGTTTGTCAGCATTTTTGAGGAACTGCCTATTTACAGGTTAGGAGGTTTTTAGCTCCAGCAGGATCAGGGAAACAGAAAAGTGCCAAAGAAATCCAACCTCATAGTAGTGCCAGTTTCATACAGCTCCGGCCTCAGGTTCAAAGTGATAGGACTTGTCAGATGATCAAATTCATTATGAGTAGCTACTGTAGTAGTATCTCACAGTGTGGAAGCAACTGAGACAAAGAAAGCAAGGAAAATTACATGAGGAAATACCAGAAATATTCAGCAGTTCAGGCAGCATCAGTGGACAGAGGAACAAAGTCAACGTTTTTGATTCATGACATTTCATCAGATCCAAGGAAAATCAGAAATCAAGCACGTAATAAGCTGCAAGAAAGGGACTGAGGTGGAGAAAACAGAGGGGATGTCTGCAATAGTGAGCCCAAGTGATTGATACCAAAGGTGATTGGTGATGTTGGCTGAGAGGGGGCAGTGAAACAGATGAAAGCAGACCAGTTCACTTCAGTCAACAGCAAAAGTACCATGATTAGCAAATAAACTTCAAGAAAATTAAACTGAGACCTCTTACTGTGCTCAATATATTCACATATAATACACTATATACTAGAGCTATGGCAAGCAATACCACTGGATGTCTGGTCTTTTAAACTCAGCATAAGTATTTTGAGGCAATACTTTAAAAGACAAATGTTTCAGTAATTTTATCTGAGTGCACTCTATGCTTTTGGTGAGTGATTCTGCTACAAAATAAGTTTGTTCTACCAACATAGTATATTAATACAAGTGTGTGACTATTAATCCATTCGAGGTGTCTTCCTCTTGATCAACAAATTTGGCCTTTACCTGATGCATCTGTTCCAAGGTATTAGCTGTCAAGAAGTTGACAGATGCTGTTATGGTTAATTTTCCAACTTTACAATCCCAGTAGGTCCCTCACCTGCCAGCAACATGGATCGGAAATTTATGCACACATTTTGCAGTGGTTTCTGTCCATTTAAACTGATGGTTAGAAAATCGTTCACGATGTGCAGCTACATTTCTGATGTCTGCTGCAATGGTAATCCTTGCCTGATGGCGGAACAAAGTTGGAAAATTACACCAGTCGTGTTGTTTTATACATAGTAGATCTTCTTTTGAAAACAAAATATCTTGTTCTGTCCTCCAAATACTAGCTTTGATTTGATGACTAATGGAGGGGTTTCGGTCACGATACACTTTGAGCGCTCTCCGTTCATCACTCAGGAGCATACTCTCTGGCTGCCATGGGACCGTTTCTTTGTCATGGACACTGTCATTATGAGGCATGAAGAGAATGAGATCCCCAGCTGTGACCTGAGCAACTTTGCTCGACCCAATCCAATTGTCTCACCTGCACCATTGACGGCATTTGCAGGGTCATGCCCAGAGAAAGGTCCCATCATTCCTGAAATACAGGTATTGTATTGTTTACTTCTCAGTTTGGCCTTAATCCTTATAAGGAACATTGAAGTGAAAAAATATTGTGTGATTGCTAATTGCACTAATGTGGTAATAATGTGAAAATATTCCAAATCAAATTACATAATATAAGAGTAACTGTAATCATTTAGTGTTCATGGTGCAAATCATTGCTTGATTGCGGCAGATCAGAAGTCCAGCAGTCTGATGTTGATCTCATGTGATGTTCTTTCAACAATGGATTTTTTAAAATCATTAATAAAATGAACTGCGATCATAGAAACTCAAAAGTTATCACCAAATTCTCTTTAACTATCTAGGTTGAATAAAAATATAAAAATAAGAGGGATTCAGTGACAGAGTAGACTTTTATTTGTTCCTATATGAAATAAGGGTGTCACTGGCAGAGCCAGTGGTTATTGTTCATCCCTAATTGCCCTTGTGAAAGTAGCAATGAGCTATTTTCTTGAAGTCTCGCAGTCCATACATCAAAAGAATTTTCCACTGTACTGTTAGACATTGAGCAACAGAACTTTGGTCCAATTGTGATGAAGGAATGGCAGTATATTTCCAAGTCCAGATAATGTTGACTTTGGGGAGAACTTGGAAGTGATGGGGTTCCCATATACTTGTTATCTTGGTTCAAAGCTGCAAAAGTCATACATATGGGAACTACTGCTAAAATGCCTGGCGAATTGCTGTAATGTATCTTGTAGATGATTAACACTACAGCCTATGGCATCATCAGTGGAGGAGATAAAGTTATGGAAGTAATCGCTCACATGGTTTGAAAGCTTCACTGTTTGAAAAATCAAAAGCGCAGTCTTTAGTCCTCCTCATTCTGGGGTCCTTAATGTTGGAGAAATGTGCGACCAGACTGTCTGAAGCCTCAGCCTTTATTTCTTGCACAGCTTGAAAGAATTGTGACAGAATGTTGACATTCTTTTATCATATTTTGTTTGCTACAGTTCTTTCTACCTTTTATATTTATAGGTTTTACGTGAGGAGATAAATATCCCAGGTAGTAAAATGAAGCTGAACTATGTCAGCAGCTGCACTGCTGGCTATAAGTCTGTCATGAGGATAAGTCTGACCCAACCCTCCATCCCATTCAATCTAATGAAAGTACATCTCATGGTGGCTGTGGAAGGACGGCTCTTCCAGAAGTGGTTTCCTGCTACCCCTGATTTATCTTATTACTTCATCTGGGACAAAACTGATGTCTACAGCCAGAAGGTTTATGGACTTTCAGAAGCATTTGGTAGGTTTCATAACAAAACAATTATTTTTTGTGTTGGATGATAAGAGAATATGGTTGTAAGTTAGAAAGTAATAACTGCAGATTTCCCAGAGGATTGGTCACATAACCAATCATCTCATTATGGTTACAATATTTATTATCATGCTGATTTTGAGATTAAGATACCTTTATTACTCACAAGTACATTGAAACATACAGTGAAATGCATCTTTTTGTGTAGTGTTCTGGGGGCAGCCCGCAAGTGTCGCCACGCTTCCAGCGCCAATATAGCATGCCCACAACTTCCTAAACCATACATCTTTGGAATGTGGGAGGAAACCAGAGCACCCGGAGGAAACCCACCGGACAAGGGGAGAACGTACAAAACTCCATACAGACAGTGACAGGAATTGAAAAAGGGTCGCTGGCGCTGTAATAGCGTTATGCTAACCACTACACTACTGGGCCCTTTCCTCTGTTTTTTTTAACTATCTCCACTTTTAGAACATAAAATATAGAACAGTGCAGCACAGGAACAGACCCTTCAGTAATGATGTTGTGCCAAACTAATTAAACTAGTAATTAAACACCTAACTGGACTAATCCATTCTACCCACACAAGGTCCATATGCCTCCATTCTCTGAATATTCATGTGCCTATCTAAGAGCCTCTTAAACACCTCTATGTATCTGCCTCCACCACCACCCCAGGCAGCGCATTCCAGGCACCCACCACTCTCTGTATGTAAAAAAAACCTGCCCCATGCATCTCTTTTGAACTTACCTCCTCTCACCTTAAATGCATTCCCTCTGGTATTAGACATTTCAGCCCTGGGAAAAAGAAATTAGCTGCCTATCTATCTATGCCTCTAATAATCTTATAAATTTCTATCAGGTCTCCTCTCAGCCTCCGCCGCTTCAGAGAAAACAACCCAAGGTTTAAAATTTCTGTAATTTCCATCTGTACTACTGGCCAACACCTATTTGCAAGGGTCAAGAAGGCAGAGGGAACAGCAGGGGTGGGTCACCTTCAGGTTTCACTTTCCCTGAGGAAGTGCAATGTCTATTTTCAACACCAGTCCCCTCACTCTGGGTCAAATCACAAACTCACCAGACATTAAAGCAATAAAGAGGAACCCACTTCTGGACTCCATGGTGCTGTGTGCTTGTAAATTAGTGGCCACCTATCCCAAACCTGACTCCATCATCATGGAAAAATTCCCAGTTAAATTTAAAAATCTGCCGAAACTGTAGGGTCGTCGACAGGTATGATTGAATACTATTTTCTTGTCACACCAATGAAGTGTTCCTTCTGAACAGATTGTGCAATCAAAATTTTGATAAAACCAGAAGAAATGATACTGTAAGAAAAGGCCATGGTTTTGTAATGTTTTCATCTCAAAGATTTGTTGAACTGAAACACACTGATCATAATTTCTTATTTATGTCCCATTTTTTGGACAGTTCAGTCATTTCCTTCAGCTCTCCCATTGTCTATGCAATTTTAATAATGACACCTTCACTCAGCTGGTGAAATAATGATCATTTTGCTCAGCAGTCAATCACTTCAAATGGGATACAAAATGTAATCATTCACACTGAATAGCATCACATACATACTAGAACTTATGCAGAAATTGGATTTTTAACATAATATCAAGTTATAACATTTGTAAGATGGAGTTAGTGAAAGAAATATCCAGTTACTCTGTGTATAAATATCACAGAGAGAATTGGCTTTTTTCAAGAAGCTGAAGCTCACAAGAATCCTTCAGCTATTGTCATTCCAGAATTACTCTTTTAAATTCTGATATTACAAATCATAAGTTTTACCATACTATTACTTTTTATGTTTATAGTCTCTGAAATTTGTCACAAGAGTTTATTCCAATCTATTTCTTCCCAGACCTCATGCCCAGTTGTGATAATAAATATGTCCAGAGAGGGGATTCAGAACCATACTTACTTCCTCACCATGACAATGTGACATACCTTAACTTAAAATGCACAAAACATTTTCTTCCCGCAAATTTGAGTAGCATCAATCAGGAATTACCATTGGAGCAATAGTGTTCTTAGCTTGTGAATCCAGAGAGAGCACTACTAAATAAACTCCTAATGCACAAAGGTTTCATGCTGAAATGGAAACATTATTTGTGGCTGATTAACAGTCCACTCCCTTCAATCACAACCCAACAGAAATGGATAGCAATCACGGTGTATCTTACAGCATAGTAGCAGACAGAACAAAAGAACTCTGAGTTCCGAATATATTGGTTATGGCTAGGATTTGTTTGCCACACTAGTGTGTGAAAAGTTGACACAATCATGCACCTCTCTCAGCTTTCAACTTTTGACTTGGTTCTTGTAAATGAGTTCATGCCTCCTTCAAAGCAAGGAGCATGGGAATGTTGAGAATCTGGGACAAGATATGCACTAATATTAGCAGCAGTAATTTTCGGAGCCAGTTATTTAGCTTTGTAATGTTTTAGGTATCTGGATATAAAAATTTTAACACGAGTCAGACAGAAGGGAAACCTGGAGATACAACAGCTTCAACATCTTTTTATGCCTAAGAAGGAAACCAGGAAAGGATTTCTGGAGAACTTTGAAAATTTAGACTTCTACATAGATTAACTGCAGGTGTCTTTTAGAATAAGAGACTAGGTGAGCCAAAGATGGATGGAAAGTCAGAAATCATGTAGGCATAACCTTTTTGTGAACAAAGAATACATTCCTGCCCTTTCTGTCCACAAATAATATAGAAAATGCCTTGTGGGTTCTGGGGTCCTCTGAGTCCTTTTTCTTGTGAGGATTTTCAAACCCTGAAAGAAATCCTGAATTAGTGAGCAGAAACTAAAAGTTCTCTTGAAATGGTGATACGTGGTTTCCTAAAAAAAAATTGCTGACCAACTGGCTTCCTGATATTGGGCATCTTTTCACTCAACAGGCTTTATCACACCTTCCTGAGTTAAAATCAGAAGTGGGGAAGTTGGGATTGGATTTGAGATTACCATTTTTATTTCCCATGGGTGCATGGGTTTAAAATTGCTACAGTATTGAATGCTGTCATGTGAATCCCTCACTAAATATTTTTCTGCTAATGAAGTGTATTACATCCAGAGGAAAGTTGTTTATAATTTTGCAGACCCATATGCCTCTCAGGCTGTGAAGAAGGCTGCAAAAGCTTGGTTCAAGAGCATCCTTCAATAAGCGTTTCTGAGAGGTGACCTTTTTCCTCATACCTGAGCCAAATTCATACCTGGAGTTTCCCAGGTGAAAGACTGGATTGATATTAGTTCAATGTAACATCTGTTCCTGGGATGTCAAAGTGCTTTTCTGATGTCTAACTCAGCTAATTTAAAAAAGAATCTTGATTAAATAGATTAGTAGGAATCAGTATTTTCATAACTTGCTGTTTATCAATTTAATCTATATTCAACCTACCCTTGCAGTATCTGTGGGTTATGAATACGAATCATGTCCTGACCTGATACTCTGGGAGAAGCGTACTGCTATTGTGCAAGGCTATGAGATAGCTGCATCTAACCTGGGTGGATGGACCTTAGACAAGCATCATGCCCTCAATGTACAAAGTGGTAAGTAAACAGCACAATGCTCATTGCATTGGAAGAAAAATCTCCCAATTATGTCCACTCAGCAAGATTAATACTGAATAAAACATAAAAAGAAGCATTTTCAGTTGCTATAGATCTGAAATTTAAAAGAAACAAAAAAATGCAAATAGGTCTGTCTCTGACTAGAGAGAAGGAAGAAAATATTTTGTGCTAGGTACAAGATTTACATTGGAAAGATCTTTACAAACGTTAAATAGTCTTATATCTCAACAGGTGCTGGTGAACCTATTTTGTTTCTGGTGATTTTATTTCTATATTTTACCATAAATTATATGTAAAGCTTGATGCCTAATTTTCCCTTCAGTATGGGGAAATTGCACAGCAATCAGGCATAGTGTGATCCCACTCAGACCTTTGTACCCTTTCATACTTCCAGAAATTACCACTGAGAGTGGCGCTGAATGTTTGAGCTGGTGTATTACAGTGATATATCCATATCAAGAGTACATGCTGCTGGTATTCAGCTTTTCCATGGTGGTGAGGGAAACTTTAAAAAAATACTGGCCCTTCTTTCTAAATGTAATTGATTCTAAAGTAAGAGCAGGTCAAAGTAACATTTTCCTGCAGCTATGAGGGTCAGAGGCCATGATACACCACACCTAGAGCAGCTGTGGAGCTAGTTCCGTTTACCCTTATCCAAGGCAGAAGACCAAATTAACATTTAAAAGAACTTGACCTCACTCAATAGCATAATCTGGATTATGATATTATAAAAACAGGATGTTTTACACTTTAAAATAGTACCAAAAAAACAATGAAGCTTTAAATTCTTAAATCGCATGATCTTAAAGCACTGATATGGTTTCTCCTTAAGATAATTTGCAAAGTTAAACAGCAAAATTAAAGCAGAATTGCACAAGTTAGACACAAATGCAATATAATCAGTACTTGCAACAGTATCCTGCATTTTTAATGCTGGTTGATCTTTCGTTTACATCCAGAATTCCTGTTTTTCTTTCGGTTCTTTTGCCTTTGTACATTTATTTTAAGATCTTTAGTGTTTGTCATCAAGAATTTCTCATTTGAACATTAACATCAGTTCTAATAATTAAAGTAAAATTCAACAGCGCAAGTCCTGCAAAGACCCCAATCAGAACACAGTTTGTAGTAATAAATATTAATTGTTAAGAAGATTTAATGTGTGTTAAATCTATGCACTACTTCAATTGAATTTCCTGTCCTGCACTTAGTCAAATTTAAATATTAACTGGCAGTATTTTGCTGCAGGTATCTTGCACAAGGGAAATGGGGAAAACAATTTTATATCCCAACAGCCACCTATAATTGGAAGCATTATGGGAAATGGTCGAAGGCGTAGTATTTCCTGTCCAAGCTGCAATGGCCTTGCAGCCGGTAACAAACTCCTTGCACCAATTGCCTTGACGTGTGGATCAGATGGCAGCATATATGTCGGTGATTTTAATTTTGTTCGTCGGATCTTCCCCTCGGGCAACGTCACAAGTATCTTGGAGTTACGGTATGGCAAGTTTAAGTACCAGACAAATTTATGTGAACTAATTAATGTTAGTCACAGAAATGGAATTAAAATTTATGTAACAATGTTCTAATAAAGATAACATTGTGGATGAACTAATATACTAGATCAAACAGATGAGGAATATGTTTGTGTTAGTTTCCAGATAAGGTGAAGCCAATTGGACAGTGGAGGGGAGCATAAAAGGGATAAAATAGGGGGCTCTTGGCTCATGAGAAATCTGAAGAAGGGTTACGGATCATGTCATCTATGACCTGCTTATTTTGGTAACAAAATATAGTGCAGGAAAACCTGAAGAGAATGAAGTGTAAGAAAAATGGAAAACAGTTTCTTAAAAAACTACACTAAAGCTTATAAGGCCTTTCTGCTATTTATTAATGCTTTGTTAGCACCCGGGGGGAAGTAAAGACTCAATTTTTCCTTGCCTGGTTTCTTTTGTGTGACATTAAGAGCAGACCTGATGTTAGTTTAAGATGTAATTCCATTTCTTCAGAGTTCTACCTGTTTTTCTAAACTGGATTACATTTATGAATCTCCCTCTCATTCTTCAAGAACTTGGTCTGTCAGAGCCATCTTGTAGTATTGAGGTTTGAATGAATGTCAGGACTATGACAGCATAGGTCATCTGCCGCAGTTTAGGGGAAGGATTAAGAATTTGTTGCAGTGTTAGCTGCATCTGAGCTCAAAGACAGAATTTCCAAACAAGAGATTCTGCAGATGCTGGAATGGAGCAGCACACATGAAGGGTCTCGACCTGAAATGTTGAATGTTCACTTCCTTCCACAGATGCTGCCTGACCTGCTGAATTCCTCCAGCATTTTGGGTGTGTATTTCCGAACAAAATGCTGGTTGGATAAATGTTGGTTTACCTGAATCATTAAATAAATTGTAATTACCACCACATACATGAACCCTTGGTGATGCTATAAAGAAAGGCTTACTGCTGAGTCACACATCAGATGACACACTTTATATTTTATATTTACAATTTTCATGTGTGGGTGAGCATATGATCAGATGTCAATCAAATTTTGATAGGCCTAATGGAAGCAGGTTAACTGCTTTCCCATATCATATGACAGGAAATTCAGAAGCTGGTATACAATAAACAATGAAAGGCCGACTAAAAGTTCAGAGTTTCAAGTCATGTTATTTTTTTCAAAGTCATAAGGTTTAAATTTTCTGGGTCCTGCTTCTATTAGACTATTACAAATTAAGCTTTATTATTGTCTGCAATTTACCTTCTGTAGGTCCTCTATTGATATTAAACTATTTTTAAAATTATTCCAATAATTACATTCTGATTGTGCCCACGATATTAACTTCACCCATCGGGCAATCTTGAAATGACAACAGTGATGTCACATTCAATTAATTGCATTGCTAGTTCAGAGTGAAAATGAGTTATTTATGCACAGAATGATCAAGTATTGAGGTGATATTCCAAGTGTTACTCTAGTTGGTCATTGATAATGGCCAATAATTTTATTGAATTGAATTGGATTGAAACCACATGAACTTCTTTCATTAGATCCATATTTCAGATCTGACCAAAAATATGTATTCTGTATTACAATGAAAAAGAAGAAGCTTATACTGCAGGACTCTGAATTTAATGCAAGTTTATCCCAAAGGGGAATAGACATTAGTTAATGATTTAATTCTTGACTAATTGCTGAAACTCTACTGGTGTTGCTGTGGTGACAGCCTATAACATGCAGTGCCAGCAATTGATAATGGCTATCTTGCTGTGACATGACTGAATAAGGTAACACCCTGACTTTAAATTTCAGGGTGGAAGTTAATCAATCTTGGCTTCACAGAGTGGTCTAAGCTCAATGAATGAAATTTATGTGAGTGCAGCAATGAAGTAAGATACATCACCTCACTTAAGAATAAACTTGTTGTGCTGTGTGTCCTAAGCTGATGAAATCCTTCAACTGGTGACAGGCAGGGTGGACATCTCCAACCAAGTCACACAATAGCTAATATTTACCCTCCAGTGAACTCACAGTTGACACCAACGAGGTCAAAAAGGGTAAAGTTCGCTGAAGTTCAGTATAAAACTGGACCCCAAATCAGAGTATAATCAGGAAACCTATGAATGTGATTTGCAGACTTTTTGTCCAAACATGTAACCTAAAAAGTTACAAGAGCATCGTGGAGAAATTTGACTTTAGCAGTTGGCACTCACACATGCATTTGTTGCTAACAACCAGAAATGATTTTTTTCCCTCAATCTATTTTATTGAACCTGTGTCATTGGGATAGAGAATTTGCAAAGCATTATTGCTGAGTAATGGAATAACCTTAGCCTGCGTTCAAAGTAAAAGGTGAACTGCTACCCAAGGTAACTTTTTTTTCAAATAAAGTACTTGTTTACATAATATGATAAAACAGCAAGAGAGCATATTGCTGACATGTTGAAAAACTAAAAGCTTTTATTTTTCATTTCCCATTGACAAACGTTTTATTTACTCTCATGATCTGATCAATGGTAATCTGTTTTGGCTGTCAATATTCTTGATTATTCACAATTTTCTCAAAAACTAATACTGAATCCTTTTTCTGTCTCTTCTGTAAATGCCTTCTATCAGAAATAAAGATTTTAGGCACAGGTAAGGGAATGATACATACTGCTTAATTATGTTGAATAGTGGGGTTGTTTTGTGAAACACTTTTAGCAGTAGTCAAATGTGTGAAGTCAGTTGTATTTGTTACAGTGTGATGATGGTTGGCAGAGAAGAACTGCTGTCTAGATGAGAGAAAATCAGATAATATTGCTGTAGTCATCTATCATTTGGAGCATCATTGGAAAATGAAAATAAATGGAGCATTTCATACCACACTGTATCGGCCTTGACAGCTTTGAAGGTCAAGGTGCTCATATATAAAGATAAAATAGTCTATGGAGAATTAAATGGAATAATGCAAAGATGGGGATTCCAATTAATGTCTATATTGTTATTCTTTCACAGTCAGTACCCAGCAAAAACCTGGAAGGGAGCCCAGCTGTGTTAAAGTCTGAAGTGGCATTTTATATCATTGAAAGTTGTTAAGATTTTATTTTGTCTTCATAAGAAGCTACCTTAGTGCAAGAGTACTGGATCAAATTGTCTTGGGAAATCTTGAGAGGCAATCCTGGAGGTGTGGTGCAGTGAAAAGTTAAATGGAAACATTTCACGTTATAAAAGCAAATAAATTGAAGTGAGATGAGAGCCATCCAAGAAACAATATTTAACTTATGAGCATTCTATTGGTGCAGAAAAAAAGAAAAATTTCCATTTTGATCCCCAAATTAGTCTTCATTTTTTGTATAAACTGAAATGCACTGTCTGCTGTATTAAGACTGACAGTTCCATCACTATGGCAACAAAACTGTGCATTGCTTTTCTTCATTGGATATTGATATATAATCAACTCAAGAACCCTGATTAGGAAGCTGGTGCACTTATGATATTAATATTATCCAATAAAATTTCAGTTCATCAAATGTGGCTGGTTCCCAACATATTTCACAGTCCTGTACTACATGACAAGATGGTCTCCAGTAAATTTTCCCCTGAAATGAAAGTTCATCATGCTTTCTACCTGAAGACCAATGAAGCTGATCAGTTAAAGCTGGAGAAAAGGGAAGATCAGAACATTCACATCATAACATTGCAAATTTGCTGTTTAAATACGTTAGTTTCTCCTAAAAACAATTGTCGATATCAAATAAAATTAAACTCTAAGTAAAATTGGCGATATCCTCAGCTTTACAGGAAATTCATGGCAAGTAATGAGTTTCCTGTAAAGCTGAGGGTATCTCCAACATTAAAGAAGTCATCAAATGTGTTGGTCAGAATGCTCAGGGTACAGGAAGTGATAGATGCAACCAGGTAATTAAGTTGGGAGCAGGAGAAACATCCAATCTGGATGCTGGGAATGGGGCAACTTGACAATGAACACTGGGAATCGGGTATTCATCCAAGGTGCATTAACAGTGGGCATTAAGAGAGGGAAAAATTATCAAGGGTGAACTCTGCCATGGAGGAGGGAAGTCAATGGATGATGAGAGCTTTAAGTTCGCTTGTAGATGCTGAGAATGGGAATGGGATTGGGCATGAGATGGGGTAAGTTCAGGGCTGCTGGGAGATCAGTATGTCACCAAGGGTTGTGGGAACTCAACAGAGGTTGTATGGACTGAGGAAGCTCATTCAGGAGCAGTGGGGATTGGGAAACTCAATGGGAACACTGGGTGTGGAGCACCTCACCAGCGCCCCTGGAAATGGAATGGGGAACTCGCCACATGGTGCTGGAAAGTTAACGATCATCATGGGGAAGGACATTAAAGGGTGCTGGAAGTAGAGAACCTCACCGGGGACACTTCCTCAGTGGGCACTAGGACTGGGGAATACACCAGGGGGCACTAGGAATGTGAAAGCTCAGTAGTGGCTGGGGGGCCTGGTTTTTATTTTGCAAGTATATTTGTTGATATGCATTTATTTCAGCTCTTCCATTATTACATTGGTTATGAGTCTCTTAACAAGTTAGTCAGAGTATGTGTGATGATGACATTGCAAAACTTAATTTCAGCTGAAGCACCATTTGCAAACATTTCAGTTGTTGGACTCTACTTCAAGGCAGACTGGCATTGCCAGTGTTATACCAGCCTCACTTACACCCACCCTCCGTACTCCCACACCATGTAGAGATTATGTGACCCAAAATATGTCAACAGAGAGTATCTCAGCAGGGAAATGAGCCACTTGCTTCTATCTTTGTTGAAGATACTATACATCCATGAAGAGGATTGTATCTTGGTGCTTTACACAATGTAAGGAGTGTTAAGTTTCACACTTGGATAAACAGCTTCCTTTGGTTGCAGACCAACTGTGTGTTAACAAAGGGGAACCATTTCCAATTGATAAAAAAAACTCCAGGTGGTTTTGGGGTGCCTTTATCACTGCATGAGTGCAGTAGATGATCCCCAGTACAGGGAAGCTAATGAGAGCTCCAGATCCAAGCAAGTGTTCATTCTGACTGAGTTGCCCATAATAGTTGATTACCCAAGCTGCCACTACTGTTGACCTATTTTGTGAGTGACTGACTTCTTACCGGTGTCTCTAGCAGGCCTCTAAGATGATGTTGGCACAGGCATGTTGAAGGCTGTGGCCACAAGGGCAACCATATATAAGACACGTTAACCAGGACGAGCGGGTCTTGTTGGAGGAAGCTGTTTATATCTGCCATCCTCAGCTACAAAAGCCCAAAACCTTGATGTTCTGACCCCGTGTGTGGGTGTGGCCTTCTGTGAGCTGCACCTCTTTCACGCACCCTGCCTTGATTCGTACTTGAGGTGGGTTAGGAGAAGCCTGTGCTGAACCTGAGGTTCCTGTGGTTGTTTGCCCTGCAACTTCTCCGGATCTCACAATATTGTTGCATAAACAACATTAAATCTTAGCACTTGCAGTAAGCAATCAGTACAACTAGAATTGGTAAATATAAAACAAAGTTAATAAACTTAACAATAACTCTCTCATACCTGTCTGCAAAGTTTTCAAAGCAAAGAAACAACAGACCTTCTGTGAAGGAAGCTTTTGATGACATCTATGTAGCAGTAATATTTATTTCTGATTAAGTCGTCAACTGTTCAGGCCCCATCAAATGGTACTCCTGGGCAATGTCATTGCTTCAGGAAGTTTGGGATATCCATGTGCCATGGATTAAATATGAAAACTGCTGTTGAATTCACTCTTAATGAAGGATTAATATAATCAATTGGCAAACTGCCTTTCTCAAAGGGTCTTCCAGCTGTCATAGAAATTCTGATCCAGATTCATATTGGGATGTAACCATCTGCCCACAACATCCATTTACTTCTGAGTTAAAAGTTCCCCTCCATTAGCCCATCTTCCCACCACATTCCCACAGATGCATGAGTTTTGATCTTCCAGAATTTTTTAGATTCTCATGCACAGAAAGATAACAAATGGAATCCCACTGATCAAGAAAAGTGTGAGAATGAAGGCATAAAACAGAAAAATGTGTGAGTGAAAATGGGGAAGCTAACCATTTACACTCATATCAATTGGCAGAACAATTCTGGAATCCTTTGTTAAAGACTTGACAACTGGGCTGTGGGAAAATAATACCATTATATAGTAAAATTAACCTGGTATTATAAAAGGAAAATTATGTTTGACATATCTGTTAGAGTTTCTTGAAAGCATAACTACCAGACTGAAAAGGGAGGAGATCAGTAAATATCGTATGTTTGGATTTTCAGAAGGAATTCAGTGAGTTCCCAAACACGTTACAAAGAATCCCGGCACAGAGCCTTTGGAAAAATAAACCAGGGTTGAAGACTGATTAGTGGATAGAGAACAGAACAGGAATAAAAGGGTCATTTTGGCATTTGCATGGTTTAAGCATTGGAATTCTCCAAAGATGAACAACTAGACATTGTGTATTTACAATGTATATCATTGACTCACATGTGGAGAGTGAGTGTAGTGTATCCAGATTTGCTGGACGGAAGGTAATTGGCATGAGGAGGACTCAAAGTAGATTGCACCTGTGAAGTAATTGGATAAGAAGATGGTCGATGGAGCAAGTGTGAAATTCATGTAAAGGATAGTTCTTCGGGGGAGAATTGTTCTTTGTGGGATCGAGACTCATGGTTATTTGTATTATTAGGGATTTCAAGTCTGTTTACACTAATCACTGTAGGTTAATAAGCAGATGCAGCAAATAATTAGAAAGTGAAATGGTATCTTATAAGGGACTTGAAGTGCAAACCCAAGGAGGTCTTGCAGACCAGTGAACCCTAGACTACATCCAGAATACCATGTATAACATTGATCCTTATGAAAGATATACTTATAATGGAGGCAACATTGTTTCATTAAATTTATTCATGGCAAGAGAACAATGGAACTATATGGGAAAGCTTGGGGGTCATAGTCGCAGGATTGGGAAAAAAAAGGAAAGTACTTTTATCGCTTTTTTCTTCACTCCAGGATGAACCAATGTGCTTTACAGGCCAGTTAGCCATTTACGACTAAGACAAGGAGAAATCTTTTCACTTGGAAGATTGTGTATCTCTGGAGCTCTCTACCCCTGAGAGCCATGGGTACTCAGTTGCTGAATATGATGAGCACTGATGTTGGAGTGAAGTTCAATGTAGGACTTCAGCCACAATCACGTTAAATAGTGAAATAGACTGATTGGCTGTTCGGTCTACTCCTGCACCTACGTCTTTGGCTCTGATATTAATAGGAGTGCATACAAAATGGATTGAAGAAAACAAAGTGGACCAAATGATAGTTGGGAAACTAAGCAATTAGCACAAATATCTTTGACAAAATTTAAGGTTCTTTTCTGATAAATATTTGAATATTCTGTTTAAATCTGGGGACAATGTCAAGCTTACAATGTGTTTTTATCTCTTTTTAGTAACAGCCTTGCAAACAAGTACTACCTCTCAGTGGATGCAGTGTCAGGATCACTATACTTGTCTGATACAAATACCAGACGTGTCTATAAAATAAAGTCCCTTGCTGGAGTCGAGGACATCACTAAGAATGCTCAGGTAGTGGCCGGGACAGGAGATCAATGCCTTCCTTTTGATGAAGCGCGATGTGGTGATGGTGGAAAGGCAATTGAAGCCACTCTAACTAGTCCAAGAGGTGAGTCTCCAGCCAATTAGTCATGTCAACTGTATTTCTTTTTTATGATTGATTGTAGAAAGTTTGGCAGATAGTCTTTGAATCATCAAACATTTGAAAGAACACTTGGTTGCCTTAAGCCACCTGCAACAACAATACATCAGTTTTGAAGATTACTGCTAAGATTGCAGTTACCTTTTAAGTGACCAGTAATTATAGACTGCACACACAGTCAACTGCAGCTCATGTTTGCCTGTCAACAGAAAGTTCTGTGAGTTTGCATTCCAGAGCAATGTAATTTTAATGTTACGTGATAGAAGACAGCAACAATCATTGTATTTTAGAAACCGAATAACCAAGCTTCCAAAGTGATCTAGCGATTCATGGAAAGTCATTTTAAACATGGGTTCACCCACACTGGAATATGAGAAGACATTCCTTTTGTAATGCAGCTTTTCATAACCTCGGAATGTTACATATGCAGCAGCCAAGTCGCATGGAGCAAAGTTCAGTAAAGAAATCAAGTAAATTGCAATGATAGAGAAACAAAGGACTACAGATGCTGGGATCTA
>JARFYF010000007.1:39039692-39051112 GCA_030265395.1 Rhina ancylostomus | reverse complement strand
AAAATGATTTATGAAGTGAGTACTTTGGGAGGAAGAATGAATAACTGTTTTGTTTTAATAATTTAAATGCTTCACCTGGAGATCCTTCTGGAAGATTTGAGATCTGTAGCCAGTTGATACTGGGAACCAGAACTTGATCCATCTCCAAATATGTAAAATAGTTTTTGGTTGGCATTCATTTTTAGATCGGGCGATTATAGTGATTTGATAGTTGCTTAATTGTGAGCGAAGGCTGGAAAGTGAAAATAAAGAGTTTCCTATTGTTTAGAAGTGTAGGAGGAATGGCTTTAGTTACAAGATTAAATGCCTTAAGACTTTAGGACATAAAACTGGAGAAACCCTTTTGTTTTACAGTAAGGGCTATGAGTCAGGGGAATGCTTTGCCAGAATTGGTCATGACCATACAAGCTTTTGATAATGGGTTAGCTAGATAATGAAAGGAAACAGGCATTGAGGGTACTGAGAGCATGGTTAGGGCAATGCTTCTGTAGAGGATGACAAACCTCTATATGGACTGATTAAATTCAGAAACCTATTTCAGTAGTCTTTGGGTTTTCAGTGGATCTGACAACCCACTGGTACCCTGGATGTGTATAATCCTCTTGAATCGTACACAAGGAAGCCATAAGCCATTAGACCCATGAAGGCAAATATAGACTTTGGGTTAATCACACTTCCCAGTCCTCGGAAAATAGGAATGCATTCATATTTATAGGAGTTTTCTATACATGTGATAATAATAAATTCATGATGGGATGACTTAAAAGACTATTTAAATAACCTCTAAACCTAGTTATTCAATCTTCTTGTAATAAGGATAGTTGGTTCAAACAATTTTCAAAGGTGTGTTGAGAGTCCATATTTATGCAAATTCTGCAATACGAATGCTGTAATTAAAAACTCCAATGTGATCGTAGGAGTGGGGTCCTGGGAATGGCCTTTGGTGTAATGATGATGATGAACTGAATGTGGCACTGTAGCCCCTGGAGAGGGTCAAACACTAAAGAAATAAACACAGAACCCTGCAGTAACACAGTTTAGAAGGCAGCAATGTATCTTATGAAAGATGCATTACTCCTTTTAATTCTCTCTCTGGGTAATACAAAAATTTGCTTACTCAGTGTTTGTATTGGGTGTGACTGTTCAGGTAGTTGCTTACAGCATAGATTCATCCTCTTGTGCCATATCATTAGCCATCAGCACAAGCAAGCAATTTTCACAGGGAAGCTGTGCACAAATTAAGTTTGATTCTCCATCTATTCATTTCAATTGTGTAAACACTTGATTTATAATGTGTAGTGTTTGCACATTAACATTAATTTATAGTAATTATGCTGCATTGAAAAAATAACTGACAAAGGTGTTATTAAAAGCTCAGATCTTGACTTAACATACTTCTTTAAAAAAACACATTTTTAAAGACTAGTATGATTTTTCGTATTCTGCCAGTCTCAGTTGAGGTGGAGAGATGACTCATGATTCATTATCTGATGAGCAGCAGGTAAAGGCACAATGTAAAAGATCCCATTTGAACTTTTTGATTACCCTTATTGGGGATAGTTACTGGGACATAGCACCCAGATCTTTATAGGCTTGCAAGATATAATCCTACCTAATATGTGGAATAAAATAGCCATCAATATTACACATTTTTCAACTTTTTTGCAGCACTATACTTCTGTCACAGTAAAAGATGACATTTATTTTTGGACTCTAATTGTTGGAACTGGCTAATTAATCTTTTGTATAATCCTCTTGATTCAAAAAAGTTTTAGCTACAGATCTACTTTGCACCAGATGCCCCGTTGAATAGGGATCAAAATTCTAATTTTGTGCACATTCGTGTGTTTGGGAAGTTTTGAACATGACTGAACTTCTCTGTGCATATTTTCTTTCGTGGTATTCCCTTGTTGTTGAATATTTTGAAATACTAAGGTGTCAAGAAGGAAACTGGTCTGAATTATATAGACTAAGGTATTTAAAGAGGTTGGAATATTTTACATTTATTTGTGGTTCTTCCTATATTGAATATGAAAAGTATATTAAAGAGAATGTATGAAGAAAACAGTTTTGGAAGAGTAGTGGTTGTTCTTAACCTTGCCGGGAGTCAAAACTGCATTCTATGATGCTTCTCCATTGGTTTAAATCTGAGCCATTTGTTTCATAAATTTGAAAGTACAAGCTCACGCAAACATTTGTCTTGAAGGTACTATAATTACATTGAGCTTTCTTATGAACACAATTATTTTGAAATAACCTACAATGGACTCCCACCCACATGATGATTAACTCTTGTACTGCTTTGGAAAGTATTAACACATTCCTCGAGCATTTTTTTTCAATAACTTGCTTTAACATTATGAACCTGAAGAGTAAACTTGTTTTGTTTTGCACTAACATATCTTCATTGAGAAATATTTATTAGATATTTCCCTAATAACCAAATAAAATGTCCTGTTCCTTTCACATTGCCAAAGTACAAGAAGAGGAAAGATGTAGAATTTTAACTTCATCTGGAAATCTGATATTTCAAAATCTTGGGTGGAAAAAGTTAGAAAGCTGCTCCTACTTCAATTTTGGAGGTAGTTTAGTAAATGTTTTAAGTCATTTTAAAATGTAACAGTTATATCATTACATCTGTTTTTTAGATGCTATTTAAGTAACAAGATCATTTGAAAATTAATGGTCTGTGAAGGCAGCAAAATGTGAAAACCTTAAAAATTGGCTAGTATTTAATTCAAGTTACAGAAAAACGTGTGATTTTTATTTGAGTAGAATGAAATCTGGAGCTCTCTTACTACCTTAATATAAAGTCACAAACCAGAAAGGTTCTTCAGTTGATCCCTCTTCTAATTACAGTTAATTAATCTTGGTTTTTTTTCAGTCTCCTTTTTCTTCTACATCCTATCTTTCTCTTCCCCTTCTCATCTCTTACCCTACCACTTTCCATCCATTTCTTAGCTTTTCCCACTTTGTCATTTCCATAGTGAACCACCACTAGCTTTTTCCTCAGCTGTAAAGCATGAACATAGATTTAACACTTTGTAATGGGTAGTAAGGGCATCATTTATTCCCAACTTTGATTTTTTTTTAAAGAAATCATAGCACATTTTGTTTGCCTTATTTTTGTTCACTAAAATTAAGGTCCATTTCTGGGCTGGGGTCCTGCTTCTGACTGAAGATCATGAAACTGTTAATTTGATAACTTGGTTGAATTGTAGAACTTTTTATGACTAGTGTAACCTGGAGCAGTGAGCTCAAGTCTAGTGTGGTGGTTAGCATAATGCTATTACAGCGCCAGCGACCCGGGTTCAATTCCAGTCACTGTCTGTAAGGAGTTTGCACATTCTCCCTGTGGCTGCGTGAGTATTCTCCTGGTGGTCCGGTTTCCTCCCACATTCCACAGATGAGGAAGTTGTGGGCATGCTATGTTGGCGCCGGAAGCGTGGCAACACTTGTGGGCTGCCTCCAGATAACTCTGCACAAAAGATGCATTTCACTGTTTTTTGATGTACATAAAGATATCTTAAACTAGAAAAGTCCACGGGAATAATGGGACTGCCTAAGTCCTCCAATTTCTTTTGGCGTTAATTTCATTTGTATCTTGCAGTTGCCCATCTTTGCTGTATACTTGTTAGATAAAAAGTATGGATCAATATCTATTATTAACCCAGTATCTGTAGCTTATTGGGTGAGTGATTTTCATGAACTTTTGTGTGGAAAGATCCTTCCTGTTTTTACACTGAAGTGGACCAGTTCTAATTTTAAGATAAAACCCTCTTGTTCTGCATTCCTAAATTGGAGAATATATGATCAAAAAATTTATCCTGCACCGAACAAAGAAGAAAAGTACTTGTCACATTTCACTAATTCTAACCATTTATTCCAATTCATCTCTTATATTCCAGTTAATTACCAGACCCCCAATTTTATGTGCTCTCTCATTTTTGCTCTCTTGTGTGGAGCCTTGCTGCTGGAGGTCCATGTTGAAAGCATCCACCTACTCTCCCTTATCCACTGTGAAACACCCAAGAACTGTATAATTACCCATGTATATGGAATTAGGCTAGGTTGCATGTACATTTTGAATTAGGGAAGTGTCTCACTATCTTTCAGGGAAAGAATATGATATAAAAGTTATGTAAAAATATTTCAATCAGTGGTATTATTTTTACTATAATCTGTTCTACAGATTTGCAAGATTTAAGATGTAGCTAGTCTTGTATTATGGTCAATAAGCGAAATGAAATAGTGAGTTCTTGTATGACCTGGAGATAGAACAATGTTACTTTGCATCTGAAAACATATTTTTGTTCAGAATAGGATGTTAATAATACAAAAAGAACCATCTAGACTTGCCTAATAACAAATAGAATTTGATGGAAAACCAAAAAACCTATCAATTGTATTTTAATTTAGTTGCCTGTTATTTCTGCTGTCATAACCTGCATGTTTATTTTATAAACATATTAAGGCTGCTTTTTATTTTGCAGATTGTGTTTAGTGTTTGTGATTTTGCAGATTATAGTTTACCTCAAATGAAAAAAATTTTTGGTTCAGACATTTTCACAAATGTCACTAAGCCAAGTGCATCCTGCCAGCTTGTGTAATTTTCCTTTGTTTTTGATGCTGTCTTGTTTCTGAGATAAAAGATACCTTTGCTTTATGAAAGGAACCTTCTACTTTTTGCATTCAGTTTCTGTCACTTGTCTGTTGTGCAATAGGGTTAAAACCAGAATAAGATCCTTGTTCTCTGACCTGACTAAGTACTTAGATTCAACAGTGACGAGTACCTATATAGCACACGAGGTAGATTTGTTTTCTACAGCAGTAATCCTCATAAATTTAGAATTGTGGTGAGAGAGCCCGTATGGAATCTTGAATGTTTTGACCTCTCGATGCACAGCTACTTACTTTGGTGTGGCCTAAATTTGGATGGAATTAATTCAGATTCAGAAAGATAACTAAAATGTAATTCACATTTCAGAAGACAGTGTTGTCAGCTTCCCTCTGCTCCACATTCTACTTTACAATAATGCTGAATGAAATTGGATCATGTTTCTGTGCCAGTGAAGTGAAGACCCAGGATAGTTGGTTTGCCATTTGAGGAGAGGTTTGCCATGGAGGTGAGAAGCGAAGAAATATCTTCCCAGAAAAGGCAGTGAATTTTTGAAATTCTCTGCCCAAAAGGGCTTTGGAGGCAAAGTCACTTGAGTACATTCAAAACAGAGAATAATATTTAGATATTAGAGGAACTGAGGATTGGTACAACAAAGTGGGACTGAGGTAGAAGATGAGCCATGATCTTATTAAATGATGAAGCTGGTGAAAGAGGCCAAATGGCCTACAGTACTTTAAGAAAATTTAATAGTTGCAAACGATTCTTTTCAATCAGCTTACCACCAGACTTCATTGAAATAATTATTAACGAAAACTGCTTGTTACCAGAAGTACCAACAAAATATAATGCAGATATGTTCCTGGAAATATATCCTGAAAAATGTCATGATGCTGAGAGTGGTGCAACCCTCAGAAAAATTGTGTAAGTTATTTAAATAATGTCTGTGAAATTTCAAGATCATAATATATGCAGGTTGTGAGACCATTTTGGAAATGCTTTCACTGATATATCATCAGTCACACTACTGCTGATGTTCATTAGTACATGAACATTCCTTTAATTGATTAATGAAATACACCCTGGAAAATTTTGTGGTTTTACTGAATTGGACAATTTTAATGTGATCTGCAAAACAATAATTTGATCTGCAAATGGCAGATGACATATAAACATCATTTCCATGCTTTGATGCAATATTGAGTTATGTTCATTTATCAATTATATAGCAATCTTCATATTAGGGCTTTCTTTAAGAAACAATTGCTCATTTTAGAATGATCTGGTTGTGATAAATGCACAAGGATGTGTATATTTTTAAAAAACTGCACAATTGAATTAAATCTGCAAATCACAACAGATGAAAATCAAGGATATAGCTTATTTCTAACCAGCCAGAAATCATGATCTTATTGGTAGAAATATATCAATATATTATAACGTGATTTTAAATCCTAGGAAGTTGTCAAGAAAAATGAACATTTTATTTTTTTTGATTGGTATATATTTCTGTACATAATTATAAGACTAAAAATATTTGATTCATTTCTTAGGGCTTTCACGCAAGTATATTCCTTTGGGCCAACATTTCGAGCAGAAAATTCCCAAACCAGAAGACACTTAGCAGAGTTTTATATGGTAGAAGCAGAACTTGCCTTCACTGAAAGCTTGAAGGACATCATGGAGGTAAAAATGCAATGCCACATTAATGGTTTCCTGTATTCTCAGTGTTGTGTAAAGTGCTTAATCAGCTGGGTGTGATGACAAAGCAGAGTACCATAATAATCAACATCTGTTGCTTATGCATATTTATAAATTAGCAGTATGTCTTTTGAATAATACCTATTTTGTAACTATATTCAAAGCTTATGTACATGATATAAGATGCAAGAGTAGCTTTGCAAACTTGCTTTTGGATTAACTACCAAACTAAATTTCCATTTGTTCACAGTAAAGTCAAAACCACACTTTCCTGATTGAACCATTTTAAAAAAAGTGAACACTTTGATTGTATGTGGGAAATGCAATTGCCTTGCCCATTATCTCAAAGATCATTAGATCTATTTAATATTTTTTCAAAACATACTACATTTTCTTCAAAAGTCTGTCTAAGTCTCTCAACCATATTTCCTGTGCATTCTTCATTCACCCATTTTTAAAAAAATTAATCACCATTTGCTCAATCTTGATGGCTTATCTAATCCAAATTCATTTGCAACAACAAGATGTATAGTTCTCAAATGATTAAAATCAATTTTGCTTGAACAGAACCATCCAATGTTCTTGCTGCTTTTCATATAACTTTTTTTAAATGGAGCTTTTGAAGAAATATTATGAATTTTCAACTTTGTGCTCTTGAAATTTGAGAGAATTTAAGGAAGCCTTTCAGCGATTGCAACTGATGAGTTTGGCAGTTTGTAAGTTCCTGAGTAAGTTATCAGCAACATTTGATGTAATTTTACTTTGTTGGTACAAAAATTGTATGCTTCAACTGTATAGATATTTGTCCCTGAATCAACTGTCTTAGAACTAAAATAATTGAGAATCTCAGGTTTGTACATTTTTCCAACTGCTATTTTATGACAATGTTTTTGCAGATGTGTATGCTACTTTAAATTCATTGGCATCCTTTTGCAAGGAAAGCCTGAAATGAAAGATAAATCTGAACTTAATGTTTAAATCCAAAAATGCTTTAATGGAATAATTTTCAGGGCTGAAAGTTATTGTGTCAATGATCAGACAATCCAAAACCTGTCCAATTCTCTCTCTACAAACTGATATCTTCCTCTCATTTCAAGTATTTATACAGTTGATTTCCAAAAATGAAAAAAATCTGTATTAACCCTTTCCTTTGGCAAAATACTCAAGGCTTCATCGGACTTCCACGTAAAGAATTTTCCCCTAAATGTTCGCATCACTTTCTTAAATTGAACACCTCTCACATGACCTAAGTAGTTTCTTTATGTCTGTCTTATGAAAATACTTAGCAGTCCCATTAAATCTTCAATTAAACTTTGATCGTCCTTCTTGTTAACTATCTTTCCATGCCACCATTCCAATGAAATAAAAACAAAATGCTGGAAATACTCAGCAGGTCAGGCAGTATCTGTGGAGAAAGAAGCAGAGTTAGCATTACCGACAATTGAAACTCCATTCACCTGAAACATCTCACTCTGTTTCTCTTCCCACATATGCTCCCTGAATACTGAGCATTTCTAGCATTTTCTGATTTTATTCTAGGTGTTTAGCAAGTGTAGCATTTTGCTTTTGGATTAATCTAAGCACAGTGGATTCACTAATGTTGTTTCACTATTTCTTTTGTGAACCCTGAGTTGCCTTCATTCACTTCAGTTCTCTCCAGTGTCCTCCCCTTAAATGTATGCTCTCTTTTCCAGTTCTTCTTTGAAAATATATACTGATTATTGATCATGCTTTTCATTTTACTTAAATAGTTTATATTTACAAATAAAACTGATGCTTTCCCATATAACCAGCCCTCATATTCTCATAGCTTTTCTCTCATGTTGCACTTTGAACATTATTTTGGTCAAATAGTCTTATTCTGTTCCATTAAAGTCCTGGATATGTCAACCCCATGTCTGCTGCTACTTCACTTTATTGAAACCAATGTTCCTTCTGCATTTATTTTTAGGTTTTTTGAATTCCTGTTTTTGAATATCCTTCCATTCAATGAAAACTAGTATTAAATATTCATTTTTAAAGAGTTTGGCATGTACTTAAAATTCAATTTTACATCATCCATGCCTGGCTTTTATGGGCCTATTTCCCCTTCATTGGAATATCTCATTATACCTTTGAAAAAATTTACTGTTGGCTTTGATTCCTTTTGCAGATTGTATATTCCTTTTTGGCATCCCTTGGTATTTGGTTTGGTATCCCTTTGCATTTTATGGCAGTCCAAACCTGCATGATTTTGACATTTATTTGCATTTTGTATCTTATCTCATTTGTAACCAGAGTCAACCAGCTGCACAGTTGGAGCTCTTGCATTCTAGGGATATGCACTGGCCTATTTTTATGCAAAAAGACTGCTTTGCATATTCCGCAGTATCCCTTTGGACTGTGCTGAGTGATAGGACGTACCTTTCAATATTTCTTATGGTCTTGATTGACAATATTATTCATATGTATTTTCTACAAATTAACACCAATTAAAGCTGGAGATTTTTATTTTCAGTTCATCTCAGTTTGTGAGCACAAGTGCACTATATTGTACGTCAAAGCACTTGGGGTTATTTAAAAGCGTATCAGAATGCTTTTTCACACTTTTGCTTTCTCCCAATAAATTTTCTAAAATAATTGGTCTTTTTACCTTTCCTAATCTATCCACCGCTTATGCATTTTCTAAAGCATAACACATTGATTCACCAACATTTTGGACTTGCAGATAACTTCTTCCTTGAACCTGAAAAAAATATTTATGCAAGGTTATTTAATACTGTAGTGGTGCTAAATTCAGCATGAAATGCAGTAGTTAAAGATTATTTGGGAAAAGTGGTCCCTTTTTGTTATTTTGTATTCAGTTTTGTTGATTCCTTTGAGGCTTCATTTTAATTTTACCAAAATTATAATTACTCTGCCCTTTTTTGACAGTGTCATTTTCTCTTCAAGGTGATGGAGCATCTCTTTAAGACTGTAACTTTTCACATTCTTTCCAAATATCCAGAAGATATTGAACTTTTCCACAAAGATGTGGCTCCAGGACAGAAGGTCAGCATGTTTTGCCTCATCTTCCAATTGATATTTTCTGTACCAAGTTTTATAGAAATGCAAAGATCATGAAACATTTGCAAATTTTTATTATTTGTGTGCCTGTCCTTCTGTCAGCTTTTGTTCACAGTTCCTGGAATTATGACATTTTTGCGCAGTGAAGTACAAAAGTTTCAAAGTTCTTGCATGCACAGCTTAGATGAAAGAATCAGAACCTGTTTGATTCCTTGTTATCAGAATGTTATTTGCTATCTACACACTCATTGTTTAACCTGTTTAATATTTCATATGTTTTTCTTGCAGCTTTGGTTGTTTCATGTTGGTACTGTAAAAGTTTATCATGTCCAGCACAGAAAACTGAAAGATTCTTTTTGATTAACATATGAAAATTGTTTATGAATTTCACTGTTACATTTTCTAAAGAACTTGTATGCTGATAAATTTCTTGTAGGTGAACCTGTTCAGTTTCTGAGCTAGTGTAATGTTAAATTGTAAACTGATTCAGAGCAACTGTTGCAGCTGAAATAACATCATGGCTACATGAGCGGGATATGAGCTTGGTATTCTGCAATGTTTGACTCATTATATTACTCCCCAAAGTCTTACCACTATTTGTCTGGCACAAGTCAGGAATACTTTTCACTTACCCGGATTGGTACTATCAAGGACAGAAAGGCCTGCGAATTTGGAACCCATCCACCCCTAAACATTCACTTCCTCTATCATAGTACCTTGGTTGTGTCATTTAACACTTACAAAATGCACTGTATCAAGTCATCAGTCTATTTTTTTTAAACAAGTGCTGGAAGCATTCAGCAGGTAGGACAGCATCAATAGAGAGGGAAGCCTTTAAGTTTTTGGGTCAATGACGTCTCAGTAGAATTGTAGGAAGTTCCAGAGATGAACAGATTTTAAGGAAATTGCAAGATCAGAAAGATATGTTGGTAGTACAGGAAAATAACAAATGAATAGGTCCATGATGCAGTGGTGGGGCATGTGTGGAGCATGTGTGGAGTGGGGGAGGGAATGAGTAAATGACAAGAGGGATGATGGTGCATTAAAAAGTAGTAGTAATAATAACACAGTAAAATATCTGAGCTTACTGGCTTAAAACATTTTGGAAAGGTTACTGCTCCACTTTCTGTAAAGAGTAATTATATTTTTATGTTTATAGGAAAGATTAGAAGGGATGCTCAAAAATCCATTTCAAGTGTAAGTGAATTACTTAAATTTTTTGGTCGTAATGTTTCCTGCAGTTTGACTTTCTTTTGTAATGTATTTAGATTTAGTCAATTTCTCACATGGAGGTTTTTTATTCATTTGGTTTTCACTTTTGATATCTTATACATAATTTCTGTTTGACATTTTTCTAGTGTTCTTAGCACAGATGTGATAGGCAGTCAGAAGAACGTTGGTCTCTAAGTAGTAATTAATCTGAATGTTAATCCATGTTAAAACATGATCAATGTAATTGCAATAAAAAATTAATTTTTAGGCTTTCCTACACTGAAGCAATTGACATTTTGCAAAGAAGTGCGGAAATCTTCAAGTTTGAACCCAAGGTAAAAAAAAATTGAATATCAATTTGTTTTATGCAGTCCTGCTACTGGATAACCAAAATTTAAATACAACAAATTAGACTGCTTTTCCAATGAAGTTGCTAAACTTACTAAGGTAAAAAGTTTCATTCATGGCTGTTATTTTTATGTACTGCTTTTGTAAAATGTTTGTTAACTGTTTTATACAAATTTTAAAGGAGATAATCAAAACGATTAGAAAATTCCTTATTTTTAGTGCTTAGAATCATGTGAAATTGTGGTGCTGCATTTAAGAATATCTAATGACTCTTCCTGTAGATCATAAAAATTGAACCTTTTTGTATTTTTCTTCCTCACTCAGCATACATTTGGGCCCTATAGGTGTAAGAAGTGTATTGATATTTATTATTCATATTCAGTATTCTTCTTTTGTTATCTCTGGCTTCATGAGTGTCGGATCCGGTTATTTTCGAATCCACAGGTTCTTTCAGGAGTCCAGGAATGAGTTGAAAACAACTTGGTGCTTCGCAAAG
>JARFYF010000007.1:38980656-38992701 GCA_030265395.1 Rhina ancylostomus | reverse complement strand
CATAGTCTTTCTTCCAGGGTTGGGGGATCAAGAACTGGAGGACATGGGTTTAGGGTGAGAGGAAGAGGTTTAAAAGGCATCTGAGGGGGTAACTTTTTCACCCAGAGAGTGGTCAGTATATGGAATAAGCTACCCAGAGGAAGTGGTTGAGGCAGTATATTAACAACATTTTGAAAGGTATTTGGATGGGTACATGGATAGGAAAGGTTTAGAGCGATTATGGGCAAATGGGACTAGCTTAGATAGGTATTTTGGTCAGCATGGACTGTTTGGGCTGAAGAGCCTGTTTCTGTGCTGTATGACTCTATGACAGAAAGAGTGGAAGAAAAAATTTGGACTGTCCACTGAACTGGCTGTGGCAGATAAACCAGAGAGAACAAAAGTGACTATGTCATTGCATCTCACTGTCACAAGTAGCACTCATAACATCCTGGGGGATGTATTGGATCGTTTCAAGCACATTGCAACCAGCTAGAAAGGACATTGTTTCTCTGAATACAGTGAGGAGCAAGTATAAATTTTTGTAGAGCTAAGATTATTAGCATATAATTGCAATTTAACAGATTCTCACAGAGAACTGATTACCTGTGGAATCTGGCACTACATGCTGATGGAATGGCTAGTACCTAAGTCATTGTTAACTCTCTTTTGAAAGTGTTTACGTGCATACAAAACTATTTAAAGTTAGACTGGAAATATTGGATAGGCAACAGTAGGGGGTACAGGTGGTGAAGCTTGAGAGAGAAGGCAGAAAAGATAAAGGACTTCAAAGATTGCTTTGCAAAATGAGCAGCTGAGGAAAAAAGGACCTGTGTGGAAATCTGCATTATATGAATTAAATAATCTCTACCAATCAGTGCACGGTGAAGAGGTCATCAAAATTCAGTGATGAGGCCTGTTCAGATTGAGAATACTGATTTGAAAACAAAGGGCCTATTCCAAATAAGGTCAGTTCTGTAGGAGGAACACCCACTATTTGTATCTATGCCAGGATGCTGGTGCCAGGGCAACCAGTGACATTACAGATTGCTTCCCTCAAGTTGAGAGATCATCCTGAAGCAAGGCATCAATTCTGGCAGTGCAATTAAAACAGTCGTGCTGTCAATATACAACAAGGCTGCAGTGAAGTCTGTTGAGAGATGCTCACTTAGGTGATTATCCCAAAGAATTGAGAGAAATTGCATGGATTTCATCACAGTTGATCTAAAAGGTGTCACACCTACACATGGAAAATGGTATTGGGCTGATACATTATAAATTGGTACATCATGAAGATTGATTCAGGACAAGGATTATTTCAGCAGTAAAGATTTGATACTGCTGGGCAAAGAGCTACATTTGATCAACACCACAGGACATGAGATGCTGAGGATAATGAGCTTGAGACAATGAACATTATGCAGGAGACTGGGGAGGCGACCATTAAGCTGATATAATTCAGTGCTGAAATGCCTGATTTAGATTTAAAAAAAGAGGTTGAACCTGTTTTCAGATCATACTTCCAACTGAGAGATGAACTGCGCTCACGATAACCTGATCTTCAGAGACCAAAGAGCAATTGTTCCCAAGCTGCAAAGGAATGACCTGAAAAAGTGTTCACTTCTCATGCAGAAATGATTGATTACCTACTCCTTGGGAATGATTAGAAATTGGGCCCTGACAACCATAGTATCTGAAGGATTTTGAAGTAAGACATGTCGACTTGCTCACTATTTGAAAAACAGACCAAAACATCCATTCTTAAGGGGGATGCAATATTGGTCCTTGAACAGTACTTGTTACTATAATACTATTACTCCTTTTAAGGATTCTGTCATATCACTAACTGTTCAATGATGGAACAATGTAGTGTAGAAAATTACAGAGTTATTGTGTGCAAGAAAGTCACAAGAAGAATCCTGCTTGGTACTATAAGCTCTGTCATTAATAAAGCATCTCTGTCTAAATTAATGACTTTTACTGACTCTTGGATAATTAATTGAGGGAGATGCTAAGACAGTAAAGTACTTTCAGACAACCATTTTCAATGGGGAGGTAGTAACCAAACATTTTGTGTAATTAGAAAATGAGAGAATTTTGAGGCATTTGCAGCTTTGGACAAGAAACCTGAATGTTATGGTTGTAGAATTTTAGTATTGGATATCTATTCTCAGAATTGTATGGATATACCAGTAATTTCTGTGGCTTTTAAGTAAATGAGGCATTATAGCTCTTTATATTTGTATATGTTCCTTTATGTTTTATTGAGGAAGGCAGTTGACACTTCTTGAATATTAAAGATATATGCAACCTATTGCATTTATGCAAGGTTTTTGTAACAGCTACTCATCTCGTATTGTATTTTGTTTTCTAAATAATTGGTGTTTGTTTAATTGTGCATTTGGTGCCAAGTACTGTCAGTCCATATTCAGTTTGCTCCTTGTCCAGGGAAGCAGCATCGCTCAAGTTGCAGGTTAGTCCACAGCTGTTATCAAAATAACTGATTCTTAGTACAGCTGTGCCTCAGTGATTGGGCTTTTATACTTTGTTCCTTCCCTTCTCTCTCCCACCCTTCCATGAGGGAAAACAAACTCTTACACACAGATCCAGTAAACAAAAATCTGAAACAATCCCAGCCAGGGGAGAGGAGATTTAAAGTTCGAGGTTTGTTTTGGCAATCCTTTGTGTTGTAAGTCACTCTCCTGTGACAGAACATGCCACAGTACTGTGAATATTATAATTTTCTTAAATAATAAAATAATATCAATTGCAATATTGGTGTCTTGTTCATTCGTCAGTAGTTTGTCAAGCCTGTGCCTATAATGCTTTAATATTCTTCAGACATGTTGAAATGTATACTGTCAGTGATTATGTGGATGTGTACGTAGCCATAGGGATAAGAGTTCGTTATTAAATTCATGACCGATCCACAATCTAACTCCTTTCCAGTGTGTCAGCAATAACAAGGCAGAGCAACAACTTTATTATCAAAGGCAAGTATTTAAAACAGCACAGCCAAAAATATCCTGTTTTCGAGGAGGTTGCTAGTAGCCAGAGGCATCTGTAGTTTTCTGGCTAAGCCATTGGGGTGCATTAGCATGTAAGCATACAATAATGCCTTTCCTCTTTTGGCACTATTTTCACGATGCCAAAAGAGAAGAGGCATTATTGTATGCTTACCTCCTTTTAGCATTCTGGAATATAGCTGTTAATGCAAGAGAGCAGGCCCTTGGACATGGGGCTAAATACAATCATTGTTGGAGCAGTCCACTAGTATTGATAGTAATTGTGTTTTTGTCACAATTGAAAATGGGTAAAAAAAACCTTGTTAATGTGCAGATAAAGATTTTTTGCCTTTGGTGTGAAAAGTTCCTAGTGGCTATTTTTAAAATAGGCATAGATGCACATCTGGATTCACTGCTATTAATTTCTCAACTATAGCTCCATCATAACTGGATTGATTGACATTGAGAATAGATTTCTTCCACACTGTTAGCATTTTCTTTTTAAATCTGTCCTCAAGCTTTGTCCATGAAACAGCTGGGCCAAAGAACTTGGACAGCTGGCTGAGCCACACCCCAGGCACAGTTAACTATCGTACCTCAAGGTCTTGGAGTGTTTCCAACACATTTGACGTGGGGAATATTCAAAAGCTAACGTAAACATTTTAAATACTAAAATGCCAAAATCTTAATAATTTCCAAACATTTGAACAAAATAAATTCAATGAATCTAAAAAGTATAATCTCTATTATACTTGTCCATTTCAGTCATTCCTCTCCAATGAAACAAATGGAGTTGCAGTTCCTGCACAGGATCTCATCTGGCACAAGTTCTGTGGGAGGGAAAACTGCAGCAAATTAATGCTGCACTATTGAGAAATCCTGTCATGCGGTCTTATTTTNNNGATCAGTTCAGAAGTCATTGTCAAAAAGCAGTCTGAAAGTGCAGGACTTTGTTCACCTGGTGTCACAACTTTCCTGACACTTGGGGTAGATGTGGTCTGAGCCCATTTAAAGAAAAGTTTATGGTGTTAGACACTTCAGAAAGAGACTATCTTATTCACTCAGTGCTTTTAATGCCTTCATTAAGGGATAAGAATGCAACTATTTATATAATTTGGACAAATTAATTTGAGGTGATGTAGATAAGCCGCAGTTAGATTCTTACCACTTGATCATGAATGGCTCTGTAACAAAGGAGTGAGAGGACAAATGTCTCCACCTAACCTCTGCCTTTCATAATTCTGCACTGCCTTCCACAGATGTGGAAGTCTTGAGTGCACTAACAAGTGCTGCATCTGGCAAGTCCACTGATGTTGATACTGGATAGCCATAGAATCCAAAGAAGTTCTGTATCATCCTTAGCTGAAAGATGATCTGACCCCACTGCTGGCACAACTAGTGAGACTCGATTTTTCTCAAGAAGATTGGTGTCCACTAAAGGTAAATTTCTATTTTTTCATTTTGCCATATTTTTGTTTATAATAGCTCTTTACGTATAAATTTTATTCATTTACTTCTTGATATTTTAAAATATTTCAATCTCAAATGTCTCTTTTAACAGAGGCATTTAAAAGCTGAAGGGTGTTTGATACGACTCTAGGGCCTGCTTGTCACTTCAAGGGCTATTGGGAGCTTGGAGGCTGATGCAGGAGCACGATGGGTCAGATCTCGCGTGATACTGCGCATCGTGTTTGCGGACAACATCTGTCTGGAAGTGCAGTTGCAGAGTGCTGTTTTCTCCTGCTGCAGTATATATATTAAAAGAAAACAATGGAGTGTAATTACAATGGTGTCTGGGTTGAAATATATCACTCCAGCAACTTATCAAGATGCTTTCACCACTTGTGCTGGTACATTTTCTGCATCAGATACAAACGTAATGACCCCATTCACTGTATAATGCTTGTTTAGGCCTTTGCTCAGAGGAGTTAGTCCACAAGCCTCTGAAGTGCATTATGGCCCAACTAGATTAAAATTGCTGTTTTCCCTGTGGGAGCTGTCTTTTTTTTTTGTAGCATATTTGAATATAGCTATATAAGTGTCATTGTCAGGACCTGCAGTGATATCACATGGTATATGATGGAAGCACCTGGTTTGGAAAACTCTTTATTGCCTAAGGGTTTGCACAAGCAAATATGGCAAAAACTGGGCTCCAGGTATTGAATCTCCCTGTTGCTGACTGAGTAAACTCATTTTGTGTTTGGCACACAGGTCAGATAATAGACAGGGTGAAGTGCAGGCAGCTGTGTTTGCTTGCCAGACAAAGCAGCATGACCCTTCTTAAAAGAACGTGCAAGGAAAACTGTTAGTCTACAAAAGTGGAACAAGCTTGGACTAAGTGTTGGCACACAGGGTTGACTACTGCAACACATTGGGGATGGGGGGGGCGTGGGGGTGGAAATAAAACAGTAATAAAATGGCTCAAGCACAAACCAGCTTTGCAGGTGCCTTGGGCTTCATAACAAAGTGCCTTTTCTTCCTGGAAAGGGTGGACGTGCTTCTTGTGGCCAGTGATACTCTTGAACTGGAAGGTGATACTGAAAATATGGCAGACATTGATTCTGTCCTGGAGAAACACAACACAATGTAACAAGGAAATTGGGTCCAAAATGTTTTGCGAGCACACTAATTTAGAACTTTTTAGAAAGCTGCAGATTCCTTTATCAGAGGTAGTTCAGCTACTTGAGATGGCCAAGAGCTACATATGTGACACTCCAAATCAAAAGCTGAGGTAAACCATGAGTGATTGCATGGTCATTCTGAATAACCTATCCAGGTACAGACTTATTGGATTGTTCACTGAGAGATGAGTTTTTGTGCAGCCTCAGATGGAAAAGGATCACTCAAAGCTGTTAGTGCAAATAAAGCCTTGTGTTTGTTTTAGCATGTAGGATTTAAACTTCCATGGAGATGGCAGTCGAGATTTCGAAGGGTTCTATCCTGTGCTGGTGATGGATGTAAAAGTGGCCCACGATCAAATGGCAACTCCCAAGGCTTTGGTCCAGAAACCAGAAGGGTATAATGCAACGTGAATCACAGTTACAGATGTACCTTTTGAAGAATGTAGGTTTTATTCATCTTAGAATTAAAGAACAAATAGAAGTTGCTTGTAAGGCAAAACAGAAATGTAGTCTCAAGTACAACATTAGCACAGGGGAAAATTTTCTCCTTAGTCACAGAATCTGCCCAATATCACAATGGCTGAAGTTGACACAAAAACTTTCCAGAGTATATGTGTTGCAAACAACTGTGGTGTAAGATGATAGGACTTAAAGGTCACAGACATGATTGACACGACGTAAGCCAAGGTGCATTTGAACAATGGCAGACTGTCCCTTTATGGGTAAGGATGTAAATGATGAAACTGTTTCTGATCTGCCCACATCTTGAAATACCCACAGTTGTCAACTATTTTGTGTGATCAATTATTAGAAAAGATTGAAGCAATACCAGAAATTGTTCGGGCAGAAGTGTTTAGTACTCAAGCTAGTGCTCTGTCCACATTACTGCATGAATTGTCAGAAATTGATGGCGAAAGTTTGATTTCCCAATAACAGTCATCAAGGTTGTTCAGGAAGCTCAGCAAAATATGATACTGAAGTAAGTCTGCAAATGACTTTTCAGAATATGGGTCAGGCGGGTGTCTAACTAAGTGCAACTGTGAATGCAAGTTTGACTTATCAGATGACCGACCATGTTTAAACAGGGAGATTTGAATAGTTATCCTAAGTGCTGTCGCGAAATAATTGCAGACAAGCTGAACAAAATGGAGTCGACGATATGAAGATTATTCTCAAGAATTTTGAGTCTTGGCTGAACGTTTGAAAAAGATTTGCGGACAGCAGCATTTAACATCCAGTTTGTCAGCAGCAGCGAAACAGCACCATCTAAGGCACCTTTGCAGCTATGGGAATAGTCCACGCAACAATTCCAAAGTGTTCATTTTGACCTGAGTCGGAAGTGGAACGATCACTTTTTTGGTGTTAATTATGCATCAAAATAAGCTGATGTCAGGCATGTATGGTACTTGTATTGCAGCAGAATGTAGCACTGAAGATTTGCAAAAGATCTGTGAATGGAATGCACGCAGAAATGATGCCTGATGAAGGACTTTCGTTCACTTCCCATTTGAGTTTGTTTCTGTGGTTCAGTGTGAAGTGGACTAAATGGGTCTTAATGTGGTCTAGCTTAACAGTATGCAAGCTGGGTGTGCGTGGTGCATGTTCGCACTACATACCCAAAATGGGAAGTTGTTCTGTCTTTCAGCCTCACTTCTCATATTAAACTGATGATCAAAGGTGATCAGTACCCTTCAGATTGAAGTGGCTGTATTTCTGGTTTGCAGACAAGCATTTTTCAAGATACCCTCTTGAGGTCAACTGTCTTAGTAAATCAAGAAGCTTACAAGAAAAGAAATGGAAAGTAATGTGTTTAAAGTAGTCCAGCTGCAGTATTTCCTCCATCTGAGAACACACACAAATTCAAGCCTTAAGCAAGTGTTACAAAGATGAAGGAATGATTTTTTTTAAATGCTTTCTCTAGTATGTAAGGTTCTACATCAGATAGATGAGACTGTAGTACAGGAGTATATTAGAGTTTAGTTGTGAGCTTTGATTGGATTGTGGTCTTTTTAATTTGAACCAATATTTTAGAATAACAAGGACGGCTAATCTAATGTAACGAACAATCTGCTGGAGGAACTCAGTGGATTGAGCAGCATCTGCAGGGGAGGGGCAGGGGGAAGGGCGAGGAATTGTCAGACTGGTTGATGAATCCTTCACACACCCACACATTCTTCTCCCTAGCACCCCCCCCCCCATTGCTGTTCAACCTGTTGGGTTCTTCCAGCAGATTACTCCAGATTCCAGCATCTGCAGTCTCTAGTTTCCTCTAGCTAATCTAATGGATTGGTATCTAGTCACATGGTCTCAGGCAGCACTGAAAGATTACCAAATGGAATAAGTCGATACCGGCTGTATATTACCTAGATAATGCTTTACTCCTTCCTGAGTATCAAAATGTTAAAATAGTGCTGTTCTTCTTGAGGAATTTTAGGCGTTGGAAAGCTTTTAATGCAAATGAGGGAAGTAAGGACAGTGTTTGTTTTCACTGTGTAACATGCCTCCGCCAGCTGAGTAATTCACTCTGCCGACCTGCACTAATGTTACATTCCAGTTGACTGCTAAGTGGTTCGTGACAGTGTTAGTTATAACTCATTTTGTGGCCAGGTGAGAGTTTCCACTTCTACAGCCAAGTACAGACAATACTGGCATTTGTGTTTTTGGCAAGACCAGGCCTGAATTAGAATATATACTGTGACTTTTTATAAGAAATGTTTGGACATCTCTAAATTTACATCTTTCACAAAATAATGTGATTAATGCAATTCTGAATGTTGTTCACAAAATAACATTCATCTCGAGATGATGTCTGAATATAACCTACCATTTGAAGTGTACATGTAAAGCAATGTTTACATTGTACAAATTAACTTCTTAGCAAGAGAGCTCATCTAACTGAACACAGCAACTGTCATAATAGTTTACCTATTCGAGCTTCATTTCCAGTGAGGAAATGATATTTAACTGCTAAAGCAGATCTTTATGAAAAGAAATGGTACGAAGTTTAGTTTTTACATTGCATCATCATAAATGGCACGACAGCTTTTCTACAAAGATCTGTCTTTTGCCTGTAGCTATTCAATGTAATTAGTGCATACTGCTCTAGGTGAGATATATTGGGACTGAAAATGTAATATGCTGTGAAACCCTGATCAGAAGACCTTGTTTAAAAACGTTATTGCTGTCAACAAGTTAAACCATTCTGCACTAAACATTATATCAGATAGCGACACAGTGGCACAGCTAGTAGAGCCGCTACCTTGCAGTACCAGAGATTTGCGTTCAATCCTGATGTCAAGTACTGTCTGCATGGAGTTTGTACGTTCTTGCTGTGACCTCTTGAGTTTTGTCCGGATGTTCCAGTTTTCACCTACATCCCAAAGATGTGCAGTTGATGGGTTAATTGGCCATGGTAAATTGCTCTGTGTATAAGTGACTGGTAAAAATCTGGTGGGGGTGGGGGTGGCGTTGGCGTTGATGAGAATGTGGGGAGAATTTTTATTTTTGAAATGGGATAAATAGAGGATTAGTGTAAATGGGTGATTGATGGTGGGCACAGACTCGGCCAAAGGGCCTGTTTCCGTGCTGTGTGACTCTTTTATGGTAAACCAAAATCTGTTATTAAGCAACCTGTCATTAAAGTAGTGATTTGACCAAATGGTGCCTCGGGTACCATGTTTAAGTATAGAGGAAAATATACAAGAAAATAAACAAATGGTCGCATTCAGATTCGAGTAGATTCAGGCAAATTGTAAATTTTTGAAACTTTGGCCTTTCTGTTTTAAAAGTATTTATTCAGAGATGTCTTACAGTTAAAATATACTAGAAAGTGGCAACAAACTGGAACTTAAAATCATGTTTTGATGAGCAGCTTTGTTTCATTATGACTTAATAGCTTATTGACATTTAACTTGGTATTTACCTTGTGCTTTCATCATAAGCACGCAAACCAAAAAACATATATCTTTCAGACTATCAAACTTATTTTGATTGTGTCTTTCTAAATTTAATCTATTAAGTTTTTGAATTTATGGCATTTCCATCCATAATTTGCACAGGTGGCAAGAGGTAACATCTACCAGACAACATTCGGCTATTAAAGAATGTGCCGAAACACAATCAGAGAGATTCAGTGGATTCTAAATTTACTTTGCTTTGAATTTATTTCTTTTTAGTTCATTGATTTGCACCTTGTTTACATCATCTTCAAAATTTGAAACTTGAACTATTGCTCCCAAATGTGCAGAGAATAAATTGGTGTTAAGTATACAATCAGAATCAGTAACCATGGATGAAAGATTGTCACTACTTGCTGTGAGTTCAGGTACTGGCATCTGAAGAGGTTTTTCAGTGGCTCAGGATTGTCAAATGTGGAAGGTAGGAAAATGACCGCTAGATCATTCGATTAATCAGGAAAAGCAGCAAGTAAGCTGAGGGACTGGAAAGCAGAGCAGTATTCTGAACCTGTGAGTTAGATGCCTTAATGGTGTGGTTATAGGGTCAGGTACAAGACCAAGGTTAAGAACAGTCTAGTTCCCTGTCAGCAAGTTGGCGGGAAGAAAATGCAACACTGAACTATAGTAAGAGTGAAACTTCACTCAAGGGATTTGGACCTGGGAGTTTCGAGGAAGAAATGGAGACAATGAATTCACAACACATTTTTAAAATGTGCTCATAACTACGTATTTGTTCTTTCACAATTTGTGATAAGTTTGTTAATCCAGCTGGAGTTGCAATAAGCATACTGTGCTTTGTATCCACTTTTTTTTTGAAAAAAGAAAAGAAATCCACTACTATTCACCTGTAAATTCTATCTCGTAAACCTAGCAAATAAGGCAAGCGTATGCATTAAAAATACAAACACTCAGAAGGGCAGGCAGCATCCATAGGAAGAGAAACGATTAACATTTCAGGTCCAGGACCCCTCATCAAGTGTATGCAAGTTGGGTATCGATGGAATTAATTTGATTCCTTATGATTGTCCCTTCATCCTTTATACATAGTGAAAAATCTAAACAGAATTCAGCATTGCATCTTATTCCAAAAAATTGGATCTCAGCAGTGTTGGTGAACTGTAACCATTAATATGCACACTGTATTCAATTTCAAGGAAGTGCAAACACAGCTGTAAGCTGATTGCACTTGGAAAATGCTCTGTGGCATTACATTGTTGTTATTAATCAGTAAAAGGGCCATTTTATCAAGTGTATTCAATCCTCAATGTCCTCCAGCTGGCTTTTTGTCCACTGGCTGATGCTGCTGGTTTGGTTTGAACATGTATTCAAATGTGGTTGGAATTTTCCATTCTTTGATTGCAGCAAGAGTTTTTAAAAACAATCTGACTTTTTAATCAAATCACTATTGGCTGATTTTTTTTTTCCTACCGTGCAAAATACTACAGTGTCAATGACATTTTCTAATTGTGTTATTATTGAGAATTTGTATTATGAAATCTTTCTAAAGGGAAAACATTTAGAGGCACGAGTTGCATTATAGGATCCATGACTCGCTGACACTGATAAATTATGCCTCTGTCTTCTACAGCACTGATTTGAATTTGTAGCAGAGGTCACGTACAGTTTACAGTGAAATGTATGATAAGTCTGTCGGATCTCGGCTGCAGGAGCTTCTTGATCTATTGGTAAAATGGTTTGAGTGCGTGTTTTTGATTAATTTTCACTTTAGAAGTTAAAATGGGTCACCAATGGAAATTTTATTCACTGCACTTAACCGTATGAGGAACCTGCAACAATGCTGATGACTATTATTAGAGTGGCACAGGCAGAGTACAATACAAATGATTCCGATCTGCAGTTGGAGAGTGGACATCTATAATTAATATTTAGGTTCTCTCCAAGGCGCCAAGCCATTCAGGGACATCAGACAATCTCCTATAAATGGAGCGTTTTCAAGTCTCTGAGTTCCAAGTTACAGGTACAGTCCAATAATCCTTTATGCATTCTGCTATTCCTGTTTGGTTAATTGTTAAATAAGTCAAATTAGCTGTAGACTGACTTTAATGTGTATTCTAGCGAGTTACAGAAATCATTTGATTTTTATTATCATTAATTTATGATATTTTATGGTAATGTGACTTTTTCAGTATGTAATTGAAAAGAATAATCAATGGAAGTAAGATGAATCGTAAAGTAGTATTTCAAAGAAAATTCAAATCGTTGCCGAATGGGAAAACTAGGTGTTTTCTAGCAACCGAATTAGGATTTGATGCTGCAACTTGGCTACTGCTTTCCTCATTTAGTGGACAATGTATGTTTGCCTCAATTACTGGCTGAAGTTTCCACTTAACCAAAGTCAGTGGGACACAGCTGCTGCCTTTTAAAATAAGAAAATATTAAACGCGCAAGAAAGTTTTGTTTCCGAACTCTGGAATACGGCTGGTGAAATTCAGTGGTATTCTAATCTTCCCATGTTCTCTTCCA
>JARFYF010000007.1:38868188-38881408 GCA_030265395.1 Rhina ancylostomus | reverse complement strand
TTCATGACTTCTGCAATCCCATGAAATTTAAAGATGGGCAACTGGAATCTCTCCAAATGATGAGAGAAAACCAGTTTCACATGAGGTGGTGAAAGTATGTCATGATTTTTGTGGCAAAGTAAAATTGAGTATATAAAACAAGTTATTTTCTTTTGTTAGAAATCACTCAAAGGAAATCCATAAGCATAACTTGACCTTATTTTCTGCCACAGTGCAAAATCAGTGGTGGAGAAACTGACACTTTAACAAGATGTTGTTCAATACGTTAACAAAGCATGTGGACACACCACCAATCTCTAAAGTGCAGTGAATTGGAGGCATTGTTGTACGAAATGTATTAAAAAGCCCCATTAATGCATAAATGCCAAGTACATAAAGTTACTGATTTAAGTCAATTTGATCACTGTAATCACTTAGGGTTAGATGCAAATGAGGAAGAAGTTTGCTGCTATCAAAAGCAAGATATTAGTAAATGTGTTTCTAAACTTTACACCTGCTTCACAACATCTACCTAAGCTGCATGGGGCTTTTCTCTCTGAAGAACCATACATAATTTGTCCATACCTTTTTCTGATGCCTTGGCTTGACAGTTAGAATTGCTGGTGACTAAGATGTCCAAGTTGTGGCAATCCTCTGATTTTGCGTATCTTTTCAGTGGGTTCGGCCACCATTAATGCAAAGATTAGCTCCATTCTACTCAAGGATCTCAGAGGTCATCTTTCATACATGTGACTCTTGCATGTGTTAGGACTAAGGCCTGATGCTTCTTCAAATATTGTTGCAAACATTGTACTTGCTTCTTCCATGTTCACCATATTGGTGCTGAATTATACTTGTGTAATTAGAGCCCAGGTAATTAATAATTCATTGCAAACTCTATTGGTCATGAGGACCACTGTGGGTTGTTATAGCAAGTCCTAATTGGATGTGTATCGTATTGGACTAGGGGGATTCCCTCCCAGCTGTGAAAGCTGTGTGACCTGTCTTGTTGCTGTCCACTGGCTGTGCCTGTCAGTGGGCATTCATCACATTGCACCCAGGATCTTGAGCAGAAAGATACCAGTGGTCAGTTTAATCCAATATCTCCTGTTTCTGCAATAGCTAATTGTTATAGCCAGACCCAACTCACTTGCTCCTGCTACTGCTGCTGCAAGTACTTAAGGTTTAATTTAAATTCAGTATAAACTGGTCCAAATTCAGTTAATTAAAAAACACAGGGTGCATCTGTGTGCCTCCAATTGACCGCTGGTCACAGGCTTTCATTCTCAGGGAAGATCAAAGTGGTCAATGTGACCAGTTGATAAAACCAAAGCACTAAGTCAGCTAATTGAAATAAGGATCATTTCCTGGCATCCTCTCTCCTCTGAGATGCAGGAGAATGCCCTTTTCCAGTGACAAATCAATTACGATCAATTGCGCAGCTTGATGGTGTTCATTTATGGGAGAGGTTATTATGTTTGGTCTTATGCTAACAAATCTGCATGAAAATGTAACTGTAGTTTTAGCTCGGCAAAGTTGCCATTGATCAGCAGTGTGTGGGTACACGATTGTACTCTGAGAAAAGTCACCATGTTTGACTACCTTGAGGATGTCAATCCAAAATTATCACTGAGACAGGGAAGGGAGAAATGTCCTGAGTTGGCATCAGCCATTAAATACACATTTACAGTCATTCTCCATTATTCCTGTTGTTTTTATTTCTCCCCCACTGGCGCACCTGGGGGTAACCCATGCAGTCATCGGGAAAGTATGCAAACTCCACACAGATAGCACCAGAGGTCAGGATGAAACCTGGGTCACTGGCACTGTGCTGACTTGTTCTCTTGTGGAAGTTGGAAAGATTTATTCAAACAGGTATGCCTTGCCAAAGGGAAGTAGTTGAGACACAAATGAATTTAAGTTTTGAATTGCTCAGGCAAAATATTGGCACAGACCAGATGAATAAACTTCTTTCACGCTGTTAACTTCCATGTTATAAAGTAAATTAATCATCTTAATTTACAACTTCTTTATGAGCAAGCTTGATAGGCTGGATGTGGGGAGGATATTTTGTCTGGATGGAAGGTCTAGAACCAGGGATCACAGTGTCAGGATACGGGGTAAGACATTTAGAATTGAAACGTGGAGAAAGTTCTTCACCCAGAGAGTGGTGAACTGTGGAGTTCGCTACCACAGAAGGCTGTAGAGGACAGTTGAATATATTGAAGGAGATAAAGATTTCCAGACATTCTTGAGAGCAGGAGGTGATGTTGAGAGAGAGGGTCAGCCTTATTTGTATTGAGTGGCAGAGCAGATGCCACGGAAACTCCTGCTCTACTATGTTATGTTTCTTGGAACATTACATAATGAATCAAAGCTGCAGTAAAAATCAGCTCGGGTGCTTTCAAAACTGCTTCTAATCCCTAGAGAAGTAATGATATTTTGTCATTAAAATTGTGAGGCCAAAGGAGTTTCTTTATTTTGTTTTGTTATGCAAGCATAAAAAAACTTGTTTGTGTAAGATATCTATTCTTGACTTCACTATGGTTGGATCTGGCAGCCCCTATGCAGTTTCTTATCAATTGTGTTCATTCTTTCTTCCTTTCCATTCTGTCTATTCTCATGAAATCTCGAATATCCAGTGACACACAGTAAATTATCTATTTAGTTTCTTTAATACAATCTCTTTGGGTAACATTTATTCTCTATTATGTTCCTTCAGCAAATTCGTTCTCAGCCAGATGACATGTAATGGCTTATATCTAGGGCACATCTATCCTACTTTCTGGCTTGGAACCAGAAGGTACAGGGTCGCATTCAGGCAAGACATTCACTTCAAATTTCTTGAATGTATAATAGAAATTCCTCTTCATTCCATCTCATGTTTTGCACATCATCTAAGCAGGTTTAAACAAATTTGCTAAACTGGCTAATATATTTGTTATATGAAAAAAAAGAACAATTCAAAACAGTTTAGGGTGTCTAGAACTGTATATAAATTAATAAAGATGGAAAAGCATATTCATAGTACTGGGTTGTAATGTTCCTTAACTCTTCCTGTATCTTTCATTCCTTAGACCTGGAAGAAGCGTTGGTTCATTTTACGTAGTGGACGGATGAGCGGTGATCCCGATGTCCTGGAGTACTACAAAAATGACCATTCCAAAAAGCCAATCCGTGTGATAGACCTTCATTTCTGTGAGCAAGTCGATGCAGGACTAACATTCAAAAAGAAAGAGTTTCAAGACAGCTTTGTATTTGACATCAAAACAATTGATCGTACTTTTTATCTGGTGGCAGAGACGGAGGAAGAAATGAACAAGTGGGTCCGATCCATTTGCCAGATCTGTGGCTTCAATCAATCTGATGAGAATACAGGTAACAAAATAGACAACATTAATTCCTCTTCATTTGGCACATGAAGTGGAGCTACTACATAAACACGGCAACACGGCTTGTCTTTAAAATTATTTCTTGGTATGATTAAGTTAGGACAAAAATGCAAAATAATTTGCTTTTGTTAAAAATCGTTAGTTTTTCCATTAATTACGAGGGAACAATTATTACACTACTCAATTTGAACTCTAAGAAGAGGACTATTTCATTTGAAACATTCAAGTAGAATTTAACTAAAGTTATAGATCGAAGTATTATGTTCACCGAAATCTAAAGCAAAAGGAGTACATGTTTGAAACATTCTGCTACCTTAGTTTCTGAAGGAAAAACAGTATTTTGAAATGAAATCTCAAGGATATAATTCTGAAACTTGACATCGGAATAAAACTATAGGTAAATTGGTAGTATTTCAGTTGTTAGAGCATAATGAATGAATGGCATCACACATTGAGTCAGTTTGTCTACCTTTGCGATGTGGGCACGTACAACTTATTCCAGGCCTTAGTGGCTTTGTCCCAATTAATTCCAAGCTAGTATTGACTAGAAGAGAAGTCTGAAACTCAAAACTGAACAGTTAATGAACACAACTGGATTTCCAATTTTGAAGTCCTTTGAGCACAAAATTCACCCTTTTCTCTTTTGAACTTCATCTGACTTTTTCTTGCCAGATGCTGAAGGCCCAGTAAGAGGAAATAGAGAAACACAACAGCTCTACATTTTTCTATTTTATGATGCATTTGCATTTTTGTTGCAGTGAATTACTAAGCAGCACTAATGGAATTGCTTTCCTCTGATTCCTCTACAGACAGTTCTCTCTTGCTAACATTACCGTAAGCTGTTTGTATTCAGAGCAGTGTCTTTTGACTACCAGCTGACTCAGTAGCTGAAGTCATCATGCCGATTTTCCAGTTGCTGGCTTACGAGAACATTCTTAGCCACAGCACAAAGTACTGCCAGCAATTAAATAGCTGTGAACAGAAATATTAGATATGCAATTATTCATGTTTTTCCATTGCTTAGGAAAATTCCCACCATATGAAAACCTCACTTCAGTTATACACTGTATGTAACATTTTAAAACATCTCAAGATGCTTCACAGGAATATTATCAATCAAATTTGACATTAGATAACAATACCTAATGGGATAAAAATTTATCCTTGGCTCCATGCAATATAGTAGGGTCTGTATGTTGAACTCTGATTCCAAAAACCAGCTCTATTGACTTAGATGGAATGGAATTTCTTCAGAGGAGTATAATGGATTTCTGCCGCTTTACCAAGCATTTAACCCTACCAAATGAGGGTGATTTTTTTTTCTCTTAACCACGTCTAGTGAGGAGATATTCGGACAGATGACTGAAAGCTTCAAAGAAACTTTAAGAAGTGCCCAAGAGGAGGTTGAAAATGTTAGCAAGGGAATTTTACAGCTTTGTGTTTCAACATCTGAAGTTATAATGATGTCCAATGATGGAATAAAGAAAATCAGGAATACACCAGCAGCCAAACTGAAAGGGACACAGAAAGCTCAGCAGACCATGGGGCTGAAGAAGGTCATAGAGAGGAGGAGTGGCAGGAATATGTAAAAAAAATTAAGTACAAGATTAAATATTTTACATTTGAGGCATTATTGAAACTGAAACCATTGTACATCAGAAAACGTGGTGGGGAAAGGTGACTGGTACTTGATACAAGTTTGAATCTGGCCACCTGCACTTTGGATAAACTCCAGTGGTGGGTGGAGAAAAGGAGAGAGGAGCACTGAGTACTCAAATTACATTAACTAAATGTGCATCCATTCAGCAAGTGGTTTGATCCTGCTGCTTAAAACTATCCTGCATTCAACATAAAGAACATCATGGAGCACGCTATTAAGTTTTGTTGAGAAACATAGAATGTTTCTAATTAGACCTTTTCATTCACTTCCTTAAATATTGTTAACAAAATTTAGGAACTCATTTTTGGGTACATACTGGGAAAGTAAATAGAAATTCATGAAGTAGATGGGATGAAATTAAGCCTCAGAAGTTTTTTTATTAGATATAGATAAAGATCTTGGCAGGGCTGGACAACTGTAGATCCAGACTTAGAACATAGTCGATTGTAGCCCTGATTACTTGGCTCCCATGAAGCCAACTCACTTCCTCTCAATTTGAGAATCAGGCAACAGGCTTGGAGTCCATGTACATGATCGTGAGATAAAAGTAGAAGGATTTATAATCATCTAATGGTCGGATGTTTCAAAGTCATTAAAAGTGAACATTATGTTCAGCCACCTTGCGGGTTCCACATGGGCATTGATCACTGTGTTCTGATGTTATAACTTGTGTGAAATTACCTGCAGAATTGTCATTTCCATGGAGACCGTGAAAAGTTGTGCACACTTGCAAGTTGACAGACAACTACTAATATGATTTGGGATGGAGTTGGCCATTGGAGGATGTGTTGTGAAAGTTGCTAACCCTTAATTGGATAAAAATATCCAATTCAGAAATTAATTGGCTAGTGTCATGTTCAATCCATGTTTAATGCCGAGACCCTCACATTTAGCTCTTTGGAGTAGAAACCAAGATGTATCCATAATTTTCAGAGTTTGAAATAAAAAACATTGTTTGTCATTCAAAAATGAGATGACCTGAATTGAAATTTAAAATATGAGAAATGGGGAAGGAATTTGACCAAATGGTAATATATTTTTAGATTCTATATACAGACAAAACCATTGCACAGAATGTGAGGCAACCAGAAGGGTTTGTGGAGCAACAAGGGATTGAGGCTAATATTGCTCATGGGAGTGAGTTGTTGAGTAAAACTCTAAGATATTTTTTTAAAATGGGCTGCTTTAAGGTCTTGAATGTATGTATTGTTCGGAAAATGTTCTTAATGTATTGGATTGAATTTACTAATTTCCATTGTGCTTTTGCTTACAATGGTAGTCTTAGACTTCACAATATTTTTTTCCCCACAAAGTAACTATGTTTTATACAAAACTAGAAACAAGTGCCTACTGTTTGTTTTGTAACCTTCAGTCTGTTAAGACATTGGTTGTGGAGAGTTTTGACACCAGGCTCCTTTAATAGAGCTCTCATCTGCTCAAAGAGCAGTGGATCTTTAACTGTGGTTAAATGGCCTCTACAAATGACAAATCACACTTAACAGTTTACCCAAGGATGTCTAAATATCTCATGATCCAGATCAATCAGTTAGCCATTTGTTCTTATTAAATTATACAATAAAAATAACAGGGATATAGTCTAAGAGACAAATAGCATGCCTTATTATAAATAAAGGACTAAACCAAGCACATTGCTTTGTTAACTAAACATTATCTGTATACATCAAATCCTATAGAGGAGATTTCAATGATAAGCTATCAAGCTGACAACAGCAAGAGAATTCCCATGAATTCAAGTCACAGACAAGTGATTTATGCAGTTTCTTGCATTAGAATCTCACCATGCCAAGGAGTTGGTAGGCTTAGTTTTAACACCCAAAATAATTTTGTTTAAAATTAATTAGATGTTGATCATTAATTTAGCAAATTTAAGGTAATTGCATTAAAAACATCTATTCTTAAGTGAATTACACTTCACATATTAACTGCACAGAACATTATTGTTCAGCAGAGTGGCTCCTGCCACCCTTCAAGATCATAAAGGTGCATCAGGACCCGCTCTTCTTCTCCACATTATGCATAGTCAAAGTGAAAGATCACACATGCGATTTCAAAGTCATCATTGCACCAGGATGCTTGAGTCAACATAAGGTCAGAAGAACCAGGCCAGACTTCCAGCTGATTTAGGGAACATGTGTAATTCCTTTATAATTTTAGATCAAAGTAGCACAATCTCTGGAAGAAGACCTATATGGCATTGTAAGACAAAAGATATCCAGAGGCCAGGCAACAGCCAAGTAATGTAAATAAATGTTAAGGAGTTGAAACTACGGAGAACCAACCAGCAGGATGAAACCACCAACCTTTAAGAACAGATCTTTCCTTTAAAAATAGTAATATTGGAAAATTAAAGAATTACCAACATTCTTGACAAAAGGTGAGTGCAGGTCAAGATTTAATTTTGATTTGATTGATGGACGTAAAAGTTATCCCTTTCCTGGTCGTGTCACAATAGTTTTTTTTAATAATTATCTTAAGGCAGATTTGGTTACATCAGGGATATTTGATCTTAACTGCTTATTTGTAAAGAAATCTATTACACTTTCCTATATTAAAATGAATCTGCAGAGGAAATTATTTTTCACCAACTGTGATACAAACATAAAAGAACTCCATTTTCCCTGAGGCATGGAATTTTCCCACATTATTTGTTTTTTTTAAAGGTACTCTCAAGTAATCCAAAGAAAAGATAGCCATTAAGTAAGGCTAAAATCTTGTAGATTCAGTTGATCTTCAATCTGATTGAAAAGATACTTATTCATCTTTCATCTCAATTTTTCTGCAGTTTTCCTTGCCTCTTAAAGAACAATTGTTAGAGTGAGTCCCATAGGTGTTTATGGTAGAACAGCCAAATGGTTGTTCTTCATGAATATGGGCATGATAATGAGGTCCCCAAGTTTGCTTTATTTTAAAAAGTGTGCTTTCTTCTAAATGAATGACCCTTTGCTGAAATTGCAGGATTGTGTGGCTTTAAAACATACATGCCCAGAAATTTATCTTTGGTTAGTAGTGCTAAAGTTGCCTAATTATAGCATCAGTGTGTTGTCCTTTGCCTCAAACTCATTCCATTGAATGCTAGTTGAAATCTGAAACAAACACCTTTTCCAAACCTGTTGGCTATATAAAATTTTTTATAGAACATTATATTACACTATAGAACAGCTTCCTGTAATTACTCATGTGTTTTATTCTCATTAGAACTGCACACATTGACTCTAAGTCTAGTGAGTCAGCTGCCTAGTCATTAAAGGTTAATGAACATGTCATGGTTCAGAAAGGCCTGTCCAAATTAGTTGTGCTGTTGAGTCATGTTGAATATATTGTTATATGCACAAGTACAGTGAGGTACAGGTCCAATGAAAAACTTGCGGCGGCATCACAGGCACATATTTTCAGACAACACACAAAACATAATTTAAGCATTATTTATACAAGACAAAAGAAAAGAGACTTTTTTTGCACTAATGTCATTTTGCACAATCAGAGATTAGTCCATCATAGTGCAAAAAGTGGTCTGTAGTGGTCTATTGCTGAGGTAGGATTAGGGTTGTGCAGGTCGGTTTAAGAACCTGATGGTTACAGCTGTTCCAGAACCTGATGGCGTTGGACTTCTGGCTTCCACGGAGAAGATTTTGAAATGGATTTGATGCATACCTTTTAGAATATTAATTGTTGGAAATGTTTGTGTCCATTTCGTGAATTTTTAAGTCACTTAATGGGGCTTTTGTAAGAAGAAACATCAGTTTTATATAATGCTTTACAATTTTCAAAAGCAAGGTTTTGAATACAACAGTGACAATGACTAATCTGATGTAGCAATGTAGATATCAGGGAAAATCCTATTCTTAAAATAGAATGAGCAAGCCTTGGTTTAATATCTTATTCAAAAGAGGACCTCGATGGCACTGCAGTACTTCTTCAGTAGCGTATTGGAGTACGAACAAGATAATGTGCTCAAACTGGTGTGTATCAACCTTGCTGAGATGGATCCATCAGACTTCTACTTGAGGCAGAATTGCTGATGAAATGGCTTGGTCATATCTAATCAGGATCCATAACCCACTGCAGAGATTTAGGATCTGCTTGTTTCTTGGCTGTGCAGTTTGATCAATCAGACATGTTTCATTCAAACAGAAACAAAACTTCTAAGTTCATTAAATGAGTCTGCTCTACGTATTAGGCCTAGCAGTACATTATGATCTTTTATTAGTTCATGTTGTTAATATAATTATTTGTGAATGCTTTGCTCCTGTTTTAATTTCATTTCTCCCAATTTATTCTCTTTCATTAAAACTATTCTGCCACATTGCAATACTTAATGCACTTCCCAATCAAATATGTTGATTTTACTATGGAGGGATACTTTAAGCAAAGGGAAAAATGAGGCTTCCTACCAGGTAATTAATAATTGTTTTCTTTAATAATTTGGGGTTTCTTGCAAGTAATCGTGCTCCTGTATAACTTCAATTATTAATGTGCTCTTACATCCATGGTCTAGTTTAGTGTTGGAAAAGATAGTTTATCTCTTAATTGTTATTTGTAAAACTGCAGTATATTGCAGTGGTTACACTAATCCCTATCTTCTCAAGGAATGAATTGTTGCCTTTATCTTGTATTTAAACTTTCATTACTAATGTGCTTTGAAAGGTACATTATGCTGCATTAATATAAGCTTAAGTCAGCTTGACTGGTTCATAACAGGTTTCTTTCACAAAGGAGCCATTAAGAATACAAGTAATGGTACAACAATTAATGTTGAATTTGTGGAGATGTTGTCACAAAATCATAAGCACCTGTATCATTGTGTCGCACAACACAAAACAGGCCCTTCAGTCCATTTGGGTCTCCTCCAACCATCAACTGCCCACTTATGTTAATCCTACACTAACCCCATTTTATTTTCCCCACATTCCCATCTACTCTTCCCGATTCTACCACTTATATACACACTGAGCAATTTACAGTGGCCAATTAACTTAACAACCTGTGCACCTTTGGGAAGTGGGAGAAAATTGGAGCACTCAGACAAAATGCATGCAGTTCAAAGCAGAACAAGCAAACTCCATTTTGATACCACTGGAGGTCAGGATTGAACCCAGGTCATTAGAGCTGTGAGGCAGCAATGTTACTAGTTGCACCAGTGGGCTGCATGAGTGAAGAATTTATCAACCAGTTAATTTCAAATTGCAAATATTTCATTCAGTGATTCTCTCAGGGAGCTCTGTTAATTAATAACCCACAATCATATCTTGCATCCAAAGTAAAGAATAATGAAAGAATTATCCAGAACAGAACTGTCTGATGAAATATGTAAACACAACTGTTCATGGCAGGACAGTATATATTCATGTATGTTTTTCAGATAATTAGTATGGTCAACAATGAAATTGTTGGTCGCCTGTTTTTTTTCAGATTACAGGAAATAATTTTTGAATGTCTGTTGTCTGGATGATGCAGTAGAGTGGCACGCTAACTTATCAAAGACCTGACTTGCAGGCAGCACAAATTCTGTTGAAAGGAAATCCAATCAAACCATTTCCTTGTGCTAGTAGAAATAAACCTTTTACTTAATGTGGGAAATAGTAATATCACCATCACCCTTTTAGATAACATTGATGTATCTGCAGTATCATTAACATATCTATAGATGCTTCACAGGAACATTGTCAAACAAAAATTGATAATAACCTATACAGAAATTGCTAAGTGGATCAGAGGTAGATTTCAATGACTATTTGAAAGGAGAAAAAACAGATATAGATTTTAAGGGAGAGATTTCTGGAGCTTATGGTCTTGATAGCTGACAAGTGACGACCATTGAGCCGATCAGTGGGCCAGAACTGGAGGAGCATAGATGTAATGGAGCAACACACACAAAATGCTGCAGGAACTCAGGACTATGGCAGCATCTATGGAGGGAAATAAACAGTGGGTATTATGGAGAAAAGGAGAGACAAGGTCATGGAGAGACTTAAAACAAAAAGGATGAGAATTTTACAATGAAAAATTTCAATATCAAGCCTTTGCATATCCAAAAGCAGATATAGGTCAGCGAACAGTGTTGGTCCAAATTAAGACATGAGCAGCAGATTTTGTTGGCCTAAAGAGCCTATGGAGTTAAATGTCCAAACCCAGCCAGAAGTGCAATAGAATGGTCAAGCCTGGAGGTAACAAGGGAATGAGGGTTGAAACAGGGTCAGAGATAGGCAAAGTGGAAAAAGGGAGCTCTGATAACAGTGTGGATATGGTCAGAAGTTCCTTTTGGAGTCAAATATAACATTAGATGGTGTTGGTGGCGAGGAACCCAAAAATTATGGCTTTGGTTTTCTCAATATTTAGTTGAAGGCAATCTCTGCACAGTCTACAATGGATGTTAAACAAGCTTTCTAAATTTATGGGGGGGTTATGAAGAGAAGTTGATGGTGAAGTAAAACGAAGTGGCTCCAATGTTTGTGGAAATTAATAGTGTTTTCTAATAATGTAGTTAAGGGGCAGCACGGAGATTAGAAATGGAGAGGCACAAAGAATAGATTCTTTGAGATGTGAAAGGTCAGATTACTATCATGAGGGAGAAGAGATTCCTTGGCTGGACCTAGTCAGATGAGTTATAGATAGGTGAGAGGGTTGCAGATGACAGATTGATAGGCACTATCCCCCTTTCTTAGAAAAGAAAATATTTAACAATATTAGCCAACTTCAAAGCCAGATAAAGGATATGATTGTTCAGCAGTTTGGTCAGAATAGGATCAAGGGAGCAGAATGCAAAGTTAGAATTACCTGTATTAACATTCTAGAGGCAAGTTCAAAAAGAGTTGATGGAACACAGCTTTTTTCTAATTTTAAAGCATAAAATTCAAAGATACATATTTAAACATTGTCCTTTGCTTCATGGGACTAGCAGATACCACCAGCCAAAATAAGCATACTAAGGGCATCATTTCCAGGAATTATAGAAGGAATTAGCTGAGAAGAATATAGAAATGGTGGTGAACAGAATCTATTATTTTGGACATGTTTCAGAGGGGTGAAATATGGTATACAACATAAGTCATTTTAAAAGAAAAATTGATTGGTATACAACAATGTTTTGATTGGTTATAATGGTAAATTATTGTTGATATTGTGCTTTCAATAATTGTAAATAGAATTAATTCAGGAAAGTCATACTTCTCAAAGAGCAAGGTGGTACAAGAGGTAGTGGTAATATGGCACACATAATGCATGGCTGATGTGCCCAACCATAATGTCCTTCCACTGGATGGACACACACTGGCACAGTGGTCATCATTGCTGCCTCACGACTCCAGAGACCCAGGTTCAATTCTTGCCTTGGGTGCAGTCTGTGTAGTGTTTGCACATTTTACATATAATCACATGGTGTTATGAGACAAGTTCGAGGTCTCGAAAGTATTGGACTCTGAACAGTCTGGCAAAGAAGGATTTTATTTACAAAGACAAATGCAGGAAAAGGTAATGAGGTCAACACACACACTGGTGAAGGCACAAATGGGGAAAATCGCAACAGGGTAAAATTCACACACGCACAACAAACTGGGTACAAACAATCAATGAAAAAGCACTACACTACCCACCACCCCTTGACTCAGTGCAGGCACAGCTCCACACCCCCAGGAATCCTGACTTAGGATGTTTCTAAACCTATCAAGGTGCACAGCTTACCAGTGGTCTCTCCAGCATTGCACAATTCCTCTGGGGCAACAAAGAGACACAGAACCAAAACATGGAGCACTCTTTTTCATGCTGGAGGGCTGGGTGCAGCCCAGGCCAATGACCTGGGCCCAGGTACAAAGTTGTTTACTGAAGCCAATCATCATGTGTTCCCTAATGGGTGGGGGTGGAGCCAGGCCTTGATTGACAGTGGTGTGGCTTTTGACCAAGTGCCAGGCCGTGCTGTCACGCGACAGCTTCAGCCCTCCACAATACACATGGGCTTCTGCTGGTTGATGGGTTAATTGGCTACTGTAAATTGCCCCAGTGTAGATGGGTGTCAGGAGAATGGGAGATAAGTGGAGGGGAAGATACGGGAAGAAAAATAAGATGCGTGTATGAGGGTGCTGGATAGTCGGTGAGAATGTGATGGGCAGAAGAGCCTGTTTCTATTCTGTATGACTGTGGTTAAAAAATCATTCTAAACATGTCCAGTAAGGACA
>JARFYF010000007.1:38815044-38829620 GCA_030265395.1 Rhina ancylostomus | reverse complement strand
TTAATCTTGGGATTTTATTCTGCCAAATGTATGAAAAATTTTTAGAATCAATAGTGTCAAAAAAGTTGGTGCTTGACTGAATAATCTCACTTGAGAGCCAAGGCGGATGTGTATTCTTGAATTTCAGCTTCCATCCACATAGGCTTTGTGGGGTTTCAACTAACAGAATCCATTTTGTCCTGGTTTGACATTTGTGCATCAGTGCTTTGACCCTTTATAATGTTAAATCAATTATTTACATTCCAGTAAAGATGCCTAGGTTCTACATTGTGGGCAGTTCTCCCAAAAATTATGCTGAAATTGTAAGGCTTGATAGCTCCATCAAATAAAATTAACACTGAGGCACATTACTAAGTTGCTGCATGTTACAATAGGTCTTGTATACCAAGATCAAATGGCCACAGCAAGAACTTAATTATTTATTCTGGTACTTCCCTGCTGGTTGCAACGTGGATAGATTTAACTCCATCTGACCTTTGTTGATTTTGTTCTCCTAAAATATCACAGTATTCAATGACCCAAGAACAAAAGTACAACCACATCTAACAATACAGCAAGTGTGACCAACAGTACTGAAGTGCATTTTCAATGTATAGTGATGAATGCTGCATGTAATAAAATTACTGTTATTAGCTCACTAATTTGCATCAATTCATGTGAGAGAATTAAGGCACAACCTGGCAAATGCCACAAACAGATTTATAAAAAACAATTTGTGCTTCATGTTTGTTCTACTTCAGATTTCTAAGAGTCACCCCTTTTTATACCCTTCAGGACAAGATACTATGTCGAGTAAGGTCTGAGAATTGTATTGTGAAGGAGTAAGAAAACTTATGGAAGCTTTTGAATTACAGAATTTTGTCACATTAGGTCTAATGAGGTAAAATTCAGAATTGCTGTGCCCTTCAAATGCCAGGCCAGAGCACAAATTGGAGTTTTAGTCTGATCCAGGAACTCAAATTTGCCAATTTTCTCATGAGTGACAAAAGAAAGCTACAAAATGACATTCAGCCAGCCCATCTCTTTTTGCTTGATCGTAATGCTTGCTAAATCCTTTCATCCTCATACTCCGTAAGAGACATTCAGTTGCTGACATACTTTCTTGTCTGCACTTTCAATGCTTTATGGAAGTATCATTATGTTGTACAATGGTAAAAACTCATTGACACGTGACTTTTTATATCAGTCACATTCTGATTGACAGGAACTTCTTGTCTGACAGAGAAAAAGAGAAAATTTGAGGTAATTATTTTGGACATCAGTTCACACTTCCAAGTAGATGTCGTTAGGGTTGTGCTTCTCTAATTGATTTTTCTTGATGGATTGACAAATTTCACAATAACAAGAACAGTTTGTAAAAGAGATCTTGAATTGTCCAAAATCTAAGCTGATTGGCATTAAAGTCTCCTTTCAATTATTTTGCTTTTAGGTGTTGAGCAACTACCATTTTTTCCACTTGACAAATATTTTATTACCCCTTTAGGTAGGGTTTCCCTATCCAGACCCAAATTATTTTGCACATATCCCATTGGTGATAAAGCCACATCAATGCTAACATATCTTACAACTTTTGCATTAAGGCCACCAGTTCAGCTCTCATTTGGGCTCACCTTCAAATATGCTCTTTAAGATTTTTGGTGAATTCTATTTCAATGCACTCCTGACCCGTCGTTCATTTTCCACTCTCTGTAAACTGAGAATCATCTAAATCTCTGTTGCCTGAGTCTTAACCCACAGCCCTGTCCATCATTGCCCTGTGATCCCAGACCAGCATTAGCTTATGATTAAGCAATGCCTTGAGTACAAATAATTCTCATCCTTGTTTTCAAATTGTACCTTCCTCTTGCACTGCTTTTAACTCCATCAACAGGAAAAATGTAAATGGATTCTTTATACTCCAGCATGGCACCACAATGCATAATTTCTGGATTTTGACCAACTTAGGGAAGAACCCAGTATCTTTATTTCAAATGGTACTTCCGATATTCTGAGTGTTACCCTTGTCTAAAATGGTTGAAATTGCAAACATTACGATGAGATAAATTGCAGTACTGGCTGACAATCATTCCAGTGAAGCTGCAGTATTGTCCGCAGCATCTTATTAGGACTAACTGCTACATGCTGTGAAAGGCAAGAGTATCATACCTTGGCAAGAAACAAATGAAAGTGCATCACAAAATATGTTTCATAAATTATCTTGGTTAAAACAGTTCTGCAAAGTCTTTCAATGCTTTATGGTAAATGTAATACATTTCAGCTCCAGGAAGTGAATATATATTGATTTTTATGCACTGAAAGTTAATTATACTTAAAGCAGTCAATGGGTTCCATTTGAATCTGAAAGAAAGATTATAAAGCACATGGTTGTTCAAAGGTGTATCTTAGTTCCTGCTTATAAATGATTGTAATTGGTTAATAAATTTAATGCATCTGATGTATGCTGTGCAGTGCACTGTTCTGTCCAATTTCCTTCCCTTCATTGGGCTGGACAATGTGAGGGAGGCCAGTCCATTGGTAGGCACCCAGAAGACAATATAAATTCATTGAGTGAAGATACTTAAGTATTGGAAACACAAAAGACAGTTGGATTTCTGTTGCAGAAAGAAGCAGTGGGCTTTAAGACCTTTCTGATGGGAGATGAAGGTGTATAAAGACTGGGCATCCATAGTGAAGATGAGGTGGTGGGGCCAAGGAATTGGAAGTTGTCAAAATGTTGGAGGTATGCAAGGTGTCCCAGATGTAGGTGGGAAGAGACTTAGATTGGGTAAAATACAAGGATATATTACAATGCAACATAAGTTGTAAGTCAGTAACTTCCTCAATGGAATACTGTGATGATGTGGAGGAATTTCCTGCTGAGTTTTGTACATTCACTACAATTTAATTTAAGTTTTAGTATTGGAAACCCTGTAAGAATGCTCCTAAATAACATTTACACCATTTTCCAAGGTTTATATTGGTTTCTGGCTAATTTTCAGATGGGAGTTATTCAATTTGCACTTGCAGATTGGGGAATCCCAGTCAGAAGATCTAGATTAATATATCTGATGAATATAATTATATGAATCCTGAGGAAGCATTATGTAATGCACTGGAGGTTGTATTGTTCTGCTAATGCCTTTGGGGAATGACACATGATGAGAAATGTTAATTAAAATTAAGACACTAATATAAAATAGAAAGTATATAAATTTGTAATATAAATGAGAAAATCTGTACAAGCAATGAAATTACTGACTTTAATTTAAAATTAAACAATTGTTTATTATAAGGCTTTATATAATTATAGATGTTTATGGAAAAATAGTTAAAATTAATTGAAAATCAAATTATTAAAGTCCATGTGCAAACTAGGTTTAAATTTTAAAATAAGTAATTATTACCATGAGATGCAATGATAATAAGATAATTAAAGTTGTTGCAAATTATGTTTTGGATCAGCTATTAACTGCCACTTGGGAAATCTTTCTTTTACCATTGCCAATCAACATAGAAACAAATGTTGCCCATGATTTTTTGGCAGTTTTTGGGTGATAGAGTAGTGAAGATTACCTTTATGTTGATATCTCATAGTAAATATGTCATGAAGCTGAAAGAATTATAGAACATATGCAACACAGGAAGCCAACCAGCTCATCATGTCTGTCAAAAAACAGCTCCCCAACCTACTCCCACCTTCACTCTGGTCCTCATACACACCCAAAACTCATTTAAATGTGATGAGGGTTCATGCCTCTACTGTCCTTTTAACCAATGAGTTATAGGGCCCTTCAATCTGCTGGGTGATTTTTCTTTTTCCTCATCATACCTCCAATCCTGTCAAGGTCAGCATTTATTGTCCATCCCTAATGGCTCTTGAGAAGGAGTTATAATGCAAGATGGTGTCAGAGCATGGTGACTCGTTGCAAACTGTTCTCTGCAGATTACTTACCTCAATGCACTGTGTAATGAACTGATCTGTATGAACGGTATGCAAGACAAGTTTTTCACTGTATCTCGATACAAGTGACAATAATAAACCAATTCCAATCCTTCTACTAATTACTTCAAATCTTTACCACCTGATTTTTTTTTAATCCCTGAGATAGCGGAAATAGATCATTTCTATTTATTCTGTCTTTGTCCCTCATAATTTTATATGCCTCAGTTCATTCTTCCCACACTCTCATCTGTTCCAGTGAAAACAACAACTAATAACGGAATGCACAGGCCTTTTATCCATCTTTTTAACCTATTGTTCTATCTATAAGGACCCACCATACTTCTCAGTATCCTCAGTATTTAACGTATATTCTTGTGCCCTGTTGTACTTTCCCAAATGCAATACCTCACAGCTTTCTGAATTAAATTTCACTTGGTACTTTTCTGCACAACTGACCTAACTACCTATATTCATCTATATCCTCGTGAAAAATCAAAACTTTTTCTCCTCACTGTCAGTCACGTTGCCAATTTTTGTATCATCCACAAATTCTTTATCATGTCCCAAACATTTAAGTTTCAGTCATTAGTATGTAGAATAAAAAGAAGAGGTACCTCAACTGAGCCCTGTGGAATTTTCCAATCACAAAAATTCCCATCAATCATTGCCTTCCGCTTCTGATCACTCAGCCAATTTTGGATCCAATTTCCCACTTTTCCTTGAATGCCATGCAGCTTTACTTTTTTGACCAGCCTGCTTTGCTGAACCTTGTCTAAAATATTGCTCAAATCTGTATAGGCCACATCAAGCATTCTGCCCTCATTGATCCTCCTGTTAGCTCATAAAACAAAATCAATCAAATTAGTCAAATATGATCTTAGCTTAACAAATCAATGCTGACTTGGCTTGATTGAGCTTTTTTTCTCTAAATGAAGGCTCCTACTGTCTCTCAAGTTAATTCCAATAATTTTCCCACTGCTCAAATTAAACTAACTTGTTTATAATTACTCTTGCTTCATTTTTAGCAAATGTACAACATTAGTAGTCCTCCTGTCTTCTGGCACCACTTCTATAACCAGAGGCAATTAAGAAATGATGGTCAGGGCTTTTACAATTTCTTCATTCATTTTTTTAACAGCTTGGGATATATATCATTCATATCTGGTGATGTATCTCTCATGTTCAAATATGCAAATTTGCTCTTTAACCATGGTTATTCCTTTCTCCTTAACCACTGCATAAATGCCAACCCTTCATTTGTAAAGCCAATAACGTTGGGCCATAAACAGTAATTGCAGGAATCTTCTCCAATACGATTAAAGTAATGCATGGAAAATGGATGAGGAGTCCATCTGAATTCCTGAAATGTGAATCTGGTACTCCATACTCCAAGGAAGGTGACTCTTTTGTACACTAACCCTCTAGTGTTGAAACAAAGATTGATCTTCAGAGGGGATCAGGTCATTGTTGGGGTTTCTGTGTAAATTTGGATGTCTGATGATTAGCGGAAAGGATGGCTTGAGACGGGGGGTGATGTACAAAACTGCAGGAACAAGAATGAGGTCTGTAAAGAGAGACTGTTATGGTAGCATGTTTGTTGGTGACGGTGTGTAGTTGATATCAGAATGGGCAGATTGCCCTTGCATTTCAGGGTTGGCTGATATGAACCAATAGTTCTAACTCCTTGTGCAGCTTCAATATGATACTGAATTTACCATGCTGCTCTATTGTATGTTAATGAATTTAAACAACAATTAGTTTTTCATGGCAAATCATGAAACTGATATATCAAGACAGTCTAATCTAAAAATTGGTGGTGTTGGTGATTGAAAATATCACATTTATTTTACAATTTTCCACCTCCAGTTTTAACTCTGGCATTATCATAATTGCTTTGGCTTCCAATAGAGATATATTTATTTAAATTACAAACAACATTTACAAAACGATTAAGCTAGGTTGGTCCTCTCTAATTCAAGTTAACCATAGAGTGCTTTGGTTTGAATGTTGGTTTCTGTTAAAGCCTTTGTCTGGAATATTCTGCATCCGATCCAGTCAACTTTGTACACAAAGAAGTTGCACAAATTATTGTGGAATTGCATCCTACCAGATAGCTTTGATTCTTAGACTGTTCTGAGCTTTAGGATTTCCAAAGCATTTAAGTGGAAACCAGGCCTGAGTAATGAAGGCAGTCCTTTCTATAAATTGTTGTACTTTGTTTCCTCAGTTTTTCAGTGCAATTATATTTAACTTGCGTATATCTCAATAGTCTACCGATTTCCATAATCCAATATCATAGCTCATAACAATAATTGATGTATACAGGTTAATTTTTGTAAAATAATTAGTGGTGTATGATTTAATATTTCTCCAAGCTATGGTTTGAATCACTGGTTGCTTTCTGAGTAATAAAAATAGCTTCTGTTTAAAAAAAAATGTAGTAAGTATGGTTATGTTTCATTAACCTTCTGTATTTCATCACCAGAACCATAAGGTATGTGTTACTTGTAAATTCAAAATTGAGTTAATGTCTATTAAGAACGCAGTTTTACATTTAAGCTTTGACTTTAGTGTGTTTCAGTTCTGTTTAGTATACAAGAATAAGGAACAGGAATAGGCCAGCTAGCCTTCAAGGATGCTTCACCATTCATCAAGATTGTGGCTGACTTTCTACCCTAGGTACATTTTCCAGCACAACCCTTATATCCCTCAATTCCCTTATTGTGGAATCCCTCTATCACCCACTGTTTTAAATGAACTCAGTAATTAGGCCTCCACAGCCCTCTGAGGTAGAGAATTCCAAAGATTCATTACCTTCAAAGTGAAAAAAATCTTTCCTCATGTCAGTTGAGACACGATTGTGCAAATGCAGCTTAAAATTGGATTCATGGCCATATTGAAATGAACTTATGATATAATCCTTCCTCCATTATTCCCCTTTCCCCCACATTGGTCACATTCTGCACCTCGTATTTGCCTTGGCTATTTTGTCCATTGTGCTTCTCTCCATTGGATAGTTTCAGCATTTGGCTCTTCATTCAGAATTAGTAATTAGAGTCAGTAGCTCTGAGATTGATTTAAAAGGTCATTCTCCAGGCTGGTAACAATGTTAAGTGTCAAACCAAAGCAGGATAAAAATGGGAAATAAAAATAATTCTGGAAGTATACAGTGTTGCATCTATAATGAAATAAAGCAGAATCTAACACTTCGGTGTTTCCATTATACCTTAAGGCAGAATTCGTTTTGCACCATTTGGGAAGCTCAAATGCAGAAAGCATTAAGTCATGTAGTGGCCTTCCAGAATGGATGCATCCTTTCTAGCCTTGATTAAAGTGACAACTATCCAGAGACTTAGGTTAATAATTGGAACAACGATCCACAATAGATATGTCCACACCTGAGCAATTTCCAAGCAGAGGCACTGCCTACTTGAACTCCTCAAGGAAAGGAAAATGGGCCAATCATGACACATTTTCAGTAACTTTCATTGTTATATCATATGGCTGAATAATTGCTCAGTGGGTTTGACCAACAATGATGTGTGTTAAGACCAAACATATCTCATTGCCCTTAAGCCAACCCTCTAAGAATCCAGGAGAAATTATCAACATAGAGAGCCCCTGCCCTTCTATTGTGAATGTGACTCTGTCCCCCATGGACATCTCAGAAAGTTAGTCAACGGGTTAGGACTTAGTATATGCAAGCATCAGTTTATCTTCCAGCTATTTTGCATTGAGGCTGAAATACACTAAAATGGCAATGGATCTTTGATACTTATTCCTCCAGTACTGTGTACACAAAATGGCCATGAAGAATAACTGAGAGTATAGTTTGCTTTGTATTAGCCCGTCTATAGAAAATACATTTGATATCTTAAAAGAAATTACAAGTATAACCTACTAATATATAGGCGGGAACTTGCACAATGATTTAAAATATTTCATACCTAAATCAAATACACTACTCATAGTGGTCATACCGTCATAAATATTTGGACGCAATATGACAATTGTATGTTTCTGATCAATTTACATCTTTAGAAAGTATTATAATTACAGTGGTTTCAGGAACATTCTCACATAGTTCTGGTTATTAAGAAAATACATTCCTGATATGTAATGTTTGACTGCTTGTTGAACCAAATGCCTGATAATTGCGATTCTGGTTAAATCTAAAAACAGGATAATACCCAGTATTTTCCACATTTCTTTTTCATTTTTGTTTGTAGTCAGAGAGCACTTCACACACCAGCTAAATGTAATAAATAGGTTTCTGTTGTCTTGAATGAATGCTTTCAGCTGTCTGGGTCAGAAAGGACAGTGACGTGGTAACTCCTTTAAGGAAATCAATACATGGTTGTTTTAAACATTGATGACTCACTCTTTCTCTGGGGAATGAAAGCTTTTATTGAATTTCAGATTCAGTGACTAATGTGCAGTCTTCAGTAACTCTAACCTAGATAATCTCAAAAGATACAGCTGAAAAACAAGTTATCAAGTTGTATTCAAGGATGGCAGGCCATCCTCTTTGACTTTCCCTTAAAATGTTATGCAGAATGGGTATGTTTGGTGAAATTAGAACATTTATGAATCAAGTATAAGTAATGCCTTTATGTTAATTTTGTGTTTTGAGGAGAATAGCTATGCTATGTTTCTCTCATCGATATCTCCCCTACTATTCCCTCCTGTTTCCTGGATTCAGTAATCATGACAGGTTCCTAGCCTGAGTGTATTAAATCCAGAATTATAATTTCACACAGATCTCCAGAGGCTTAATATGCACAAACTCCTCCTTTGATCTTTTGCTGGGTTTTTTAATTTCTGTTTGCGATCTGGGTGTCACTGGCAAGGCCAACATTTGTTGCCCATCCCTAATTGCCCTTGAGAAGGTGGTAGTGAGCCATCTACTTGAATCACTTCAGTCCTTCTGATGAAGGTACTCCCACAGTGCTGTTGGGGGCAGGGGGCAGACTCTGGGAGTGGTTCCAGGATTTAGACCCAATGAAGTTGAAAGAACGATGATCTGTTTCCATGTCAGGATGGCATGCAACTTGGAGGGGAACCTGTTAATGGTGTTGATGCCATGCACCTGCTGTCCTCCTCCTCCTTGGAGATCATGGGTTTGGGAGTTACTGTTGGAGTAGCCTGGGCAAATAACTGCAGTTCATTTTGTACAGGCTACAGTGACTGTGCACTAGCAGTGGAGAGAATGATTCAGTGGATGATGGGGTGCCACAATATGGAAATCTACCTGTTGCTACTATGCACTGTTTGTGCTATTTGCTATTCACTCAAGTGCTTGCACAGCTGCAGTAGGATCAGTGTGTGTGGAATGTGCCCGGTGGTGTCAGCTCATCCTTGGATTATGACAATCGGGTTGGGAAAGGAGTAACAATTATTGGAAGTGGAATTATCGGTTTATTATTGTCACATGTACCGAGGTACAGTGAAAAACTCTGTTTACATGCCATTCAGATTGATCATGCCACATATAAGTATATCGAGGTAATTAAAAAAAAACAGAATGCTAAATATAGTGTTGCAGCTACAGAGCGAGGGCAGTGCAGGTAAGCAAATAAAATGCAATGAGCAAACTGACATTTAATAGACTGAAAACTTCAAAGCCTAATTTGTCCAAAGTTTTCTGGCTAGTAACTTGAAAGTGTATACAAGTTTGCAACATATGGAGTCCGACAGATGGATATACATCTTAATATAACCCAGATGATGCAACCAATCATTTGCACAGATTAGAGAATGCTGTTAGTGTGCTTCTATAAGGCTCTCATTTAAAACTAGAATTTATCAAATAAGATAATTGAACCTTTATCATAAATTACAGATGAAGATGTCAAGTATAATGCATTGTCTTATTTTTGTTAACGAGTGATCTATAATTTGATATTTAATTGGCATTTTGTAATACAGATTTGTTTTAACATTGATTTGGACTTCTCTATTTATTTCTACTTTGTGTAATTTTTGAGTTAGAAAGGAATCCAATAATAAAATGATTTATTTCTGTTCTATATAGATGTTGCCAGAAATGCCGCAGTTGGATCACAGGTTCCTCGCTCATCTATTGCTAACTTTGGTCTCGTTGGAGAACATGGTGTCCAGAGCTCTGCACATGCCAGTCAACCATCAGTATTCACATTTGAAAACCCAATCCAGCTTCAGTCTGTTCTTTCATCCAGTGCACCACAAGACTACCTCTTTCTCCACCAATGTATGAGCAAGAAGACTGAAAATGCTAGGTATGAATCTTTAGTTGAAAACAGCAAGATGAAAAAAAACTCTATATTTAGATCTTTAAAATAGCACTCCAATACAAAAGCATTAATATCTGGCTCGCAGTACTTGCTGGTGTCTGAATAGATAATAAGCAGAACTGGACCTGTTTTGTACAGTATTAAATTAGAATCAAAAGAATTTGGAACTGAGCTCAGCATCATTAATTTACAGTGGATATTAGAAATGATTCATGAGAAGATTTACTTTCCTGTCTTTTGTTATTATTTCTTCAATTGATTGAGTGAAATGAGTTTGACAAAATAATTTGATCAGGAAGTGGGTAATGACATCTGCAAAAAAACAGTTTTTGCACATACTGCTTGAACATGCTTTTCTCGACTCTTCTTATGGATTGAGACCTGATGGAAGTCAACATTTGTGTAGGGTCAAAAATGGTTTGTGTAATTCATTGGTTCTGAACCAGAGTGTAGCAATAAATTTTACACACTAAAATTCTGAAAACATTAGTGTTAAGGTTTCATGGCCGATGGAGAAAGTTGAAGTGTTACATGGAGACTTGTTTTCTTTCAAGCATGTAAATAGTTTATTGGTGGCCTCTAATGGCAAGAAGCCAGCACTGCAAGTATATGCCACACAGTCACATTGTCCCAGATTTCCAGCATTTACAAGAGAAATGCCAGCAGCTCCAGAGTTCTCTGCAATGAAGAAGTTCTGAATTTACCAGTCAAGCCAAGTTCACTGCTGGACTTGCATGGAGTAATGCTGGAGCAAAGGTTTGCTGAGATTCCTCAACAATTAAACTGGGGAATCTGCTCTTGGATCCTGTGTCTAGTCTCACCTCGCCCAGAATCTGAAGTCCCTTTCATTTCAATTGGGTTGTGGGACAGCAGGGGAAAGAGGCAAGGAAAATGATTAATATTATTTTTTACAAAAGGAATATTTTTAATATCTTTTAATTGCTTATTTCATTTTCACTCATATTTAGAAGTTTCTGAATTTCAAAAACATTCATAAGTATTGAAAATCCCTTGAGGGCAAGGTTGACAACATGGCTTTGCCATCTGTTAGGGGCTTAGACAGAGATTTCAGGGGCTAGCCTTGTTTCCAGCTATACCCTTCAAGGTACTTCTGCTTTTCAGGGCTTCATAACCTGCTTCATAGTCATTTCAGACAGCAATCAAGTGGGTTACTGGATGGGACCAAAATGGCAATCTGCACCTGGACTCAGAGGATGTAGGAGAGGTCTTAAATGAATACTTCTCATCTGTTTTTACCTACCAAATGAATCAGATGCATGACAGAATAATCTCCTCTGATCTGAATGAGTGCAACTCCAACAACACTGACAGAGATCAATGCCACCTGGCAGCCCACTAGATTGACACCCCTTCCTAGATCTTACTGTGAGTGTAATTGGTATTGGTTTGTTATTGTCAGTTGTACCCATGTACAGTGAAAAACTTGTCTTGCATACTGTTCGTACAGATCAATTCATTACAGTGCACTGAGGTAACACGGTAAGAACAATAACAGAATACAGTGTAAAGTGTCACAGCTACAGAGGAAGTGCAGTGCAGGTAGCGAGGTCATAAAAAGGTAGATGTGAGGTCAAGAGTCCATCTCATGGTATAAGGGAACCATTCAATCGTCTTATAACAGTGGAATAGAAGCTGTCCTTAAGCCTGGTGGTACGTGCCCTCAGGCTCCTCTATCTTCTGCCTGATGGGAGAGGAGAGAAGACAGAATGACCCGGGTGGGTGGGGTCTTTGGTTATGTTGGCTGCTTCACCAAGGTAGCGAGAGGTATAGACAAGAGTCCATGGAGGGGAGGCAGATTTCCGTGATGTGGCTGTAGAGGCACAAACTATAGGAATCATTTTAGTTGGAGAGAAATGAGGGATAGTGGTAATGGAACTGTAGCGTCTCAGAAAGGAGGAGAGGTATTAAATGTCTAAGCATGCTTAAAGGTGGATAGAACCTCAGGGCCTGTTGAGATTTATCCCAGTGCAATGGGAAGAAGTGGAGAGATTGACGGGGCTCTGACGGAAATTTTCTAGCCACAGAAGAGGTGCCAGACGACAGCAAATGCGGTACATTTATTCAAAAAGACCAGCAGGAATAAGCCAGATGATTAGAGGGCAGTCAATTCAACATCAGTGGTAGGAAAATGATTGGAAAAACTTCTGAGTCACAGGATTAATCTGCACTTAAAAAGGCGGGGATAGTCAGCATAGTTTTGTGAAGAAGTTATCCAGTTTGACTTCTTGGATTGAAATTTTGGACAACAGTGAAATTGGTATTGGTATTCCACACAAAAGAAATTTTCCGCACTTGGCATCCTTCCACATATTTACCAAAGTCAATTTGCATCCTATTGTTTCAAATTCCATGCATGTTTTTGTGTCATCTCAAAGTCGTGAATGTTTCATTAATCAGGAATCTACAGCAGCGCCTCAGAAGGTCTGTGTCAATGAACTGCTGGCGGCCTTGCTCTGGGAGCAAGCAAGCAGTTGCCATTGAAGGAATGGGGGAGGAGAAGGCAGGGGAATCCATTTGGAAAAGAAGTGACAAGAGAGGGGCCTGAGAGAGAAAACTTGTGAAGGGGGTACAGGAGTAAAGAGAAGGATCCAGAAGGAATCCAGAGTAAGGAAGGGTGAAGTGGGCAGCCAAGGAAGGAGGCAGGATCAAGCATCTGGGTGTGTGTGTGCTGGGACTCTGGTTGTCTTCTTGCCAGGAGTGACCAAGAGCCCGCACTTTCAAATGCAATGGCCAGCTCACAAATCAAATCATATATAGGTGTCTTTCCCTTCTCAAGAGTAGAATCAGACCATACATGACCCAGGGGGACTACCTGAGAAGAAGTATGGCCTCAAGTGAATCACTAGTGATGATACTCATCAGAATTCAGAGCCACACAGGATTCCACAAATGTTCTGGTCTGACTTTTGTTGATAATTCCCATCTCTTTTCCATCTGCTTAGAAGCCAGCATCCTGGGTATTACATGGACCTATCATTTCAAAGTAGAACATGTACCACTTCAGGTTCATATCACTGTCGGTAATTCCACAAACCACCTTCCGTCCTAATTATCCATTCTCACCTCATCCCCATGTCCTTCAATTTGCTTCTCCTCAAATATGGGTGTAATGGTCTTTAACTCTGTTAATACTACCTGCCTTACTCTGCTGAATGATTGAAAATTCCACTCTTGTGTAAAGAAAATCCTGCTGAGCTCTTTTGGTCTGTTAATGGAGATTTTATTTTTATCTCCTTCCACTCGCTCATGTGGAAACAATGTCTCCGTGCGCATCTTATTATTTTAAAGACTTATATCAGGTTTCCTTTTAGCCTGCTTTTAATTCCAGGAAAAGGAGCCTCTACTTGTCTAAGCTGTCTCGGTTTTGAAAACCACCTTGTATAGGATTTCTTCACATTCAGTTTTCTATGTCCTTTAGTGTAGAATCTTGAAATATGTACTGTATTCCCAAATGAGATCTGATCGTAGTTCTAAATTCTAACATTACCTACATAGTTTTGTTTTCTCTTCCTCTAGAAATTAACCCCAGTAATTTTCTTACACTATCAATATGCATTGCTGTTTCTGGTAGTTTTTGTATCTGCACATATATGAGCTAGTGACATTTGTTGGAATGTCCTCATGAATGGATGTCAAAAACCCAATCAGCAAAGAACACTACATAAAGTAAGACATTCCAGTACATTGTACATTTCATATTCTTGGAACACCTTAAACCCACTTAACAGCCATTACTTTTGAAATGTAGCATTACCGTTAAGTAGGCAAGTGTGATTGCAAATTTGCACACTCTGTAAAAGAGATGAATGACCAATTAATATGTTTTGAGGTGTTAACTAAAGAAGGACTGTTTGCCTGGCCAACAGGAGAACTCCTTAGTCATAGAATGTTTTATGTACCTGAGCAGGCAGACCAAGAAAGGAGGCACATGAATATTATTCCTATACAACCTTGCCTGTCACTACGATTATGGTCTTTTAGTTTAAGACAGAGCAGGGAAAAGACCCTCCATACTTTCTCTAAAGCCATCAGATAGCTTTGGAAATCTCTTTCTACAACACAGTTCATGTACAAACATATGAACTTGCAAATTAGGATTAGGAGCAGGAGTAGGCCACTGGTCTGACATTCAATAAGATCAGGGCTAATCTGATTGTAACCTCAACTCCACATTCCCCTACCTGAGTAACCTTCTCCCTCCCAACTCCCCACTTTGCTTATCGACAACCTTTCTACCTCTGACTAAAAAGTATTTAAGGACTCTGTTTCAACCTCCCTTTGAGAAGGAGAGTTCCAAAGACTCATGATCCTCTAAGAGAAAAAAATTGTTATTGTCGTTATTTTAAAAACGGCAAGCCGGT
>JARFYF010000007.1:38742613-38755808 GCA_030265395.1 Rhina ancylostomus | reverse complement strand
GGACATTTTCCCAAACCATACTGCATTTACCAGATCTTTGTCCCCTCACATAACTGATCTAGGTCCCTTTGTAGCCTCCTTAGGTCCTCTTCGTTGTTGCCTCTTGATGATGATAATCCATAACAAGCTTTACCTCCAGCCAAACTGTTCCAGTGCATCTACCACAATGGTATCCACCCTGATCAGTGGAAAATTGCCAAGGTAGCTCCATCAGAACATTCCTGATTTAGCTTCTTACTGCCCCATCAGTCTACTCTCTATCAGCAGCAAGGTGGAAGGTATCAAGAGCATTTTCAGTAGTATTTCCTCAATAACCTGGTCACTGCCGACATGACTACTTGGATCAAGACCTCATTACAGGGTTAGGTGGAAGAAGAGACAGACTACTCTCGACATCATACTGTACCTGGTTCAGTGAAGTTGTTGGGAATCACAGGTAAATCACTTTGCTGTTCCAGTCATATCCTGGAAGATGATTGTGTTTGTTGGTGGTCAATCATCCCAAACCTCTGGCACTGCTATAGGAATTCCTCAGGACAGAATCATTTGTTTAATCTTCTTCAACTGCTTCACTAATAAATTTGAATCCATCATAAATAGGTATGCTTTCATTTTAACAGCGCATTCAATTCTATTTGCAATTCCGAAGGAGATAAAATGATCTCTTTCAGCATACCACAAGACCTTGAGAATATTTAGGCACAGGCTCATACGTAACATGCAATATACATTCAGCCACACACAAAGTGCTGGAGGAACTCAACAGGTCAGGCACCATCTGTGGAGAGAAATGGACAGTCAACATTTCGGATTGAGACCCTTCACCTGGACTGTAGATCCAGATCTAGGCAATATACGTGCAAGTGTCAGGAAAAGACCATCTCTATCAGATATTCAATGGCATTGTTTAGTTTCCTAACATCAACTACTGGAGGGTAACTATTGGCCCAAAACTTACCTGGGCCAACCACAAGAATACTGTCACCATAAGACTTGGTCAGATGACGAGCATTCTCATGATTCCCTAAAGCCTTTCCACGATGGACAAGGCATAAGTCAGGACTGTGGTGGAGTATATCCATTTGCCTGGATTAGTGCAGCTGCAGAAAAACACTCAAGAAGCTTGACACCATCTAAGGTAAAGCACAACAGCACTTCACTTCTATCCAAACTTTGTCACACCACTGCTGTAGTCTGTGTCATCTACAAAGTACACTCCTACAGTTCAGCACCACGTGCCAGATGTGTTTTTACTAGCCAGAAAATCAAAGGAAGCAGTTCTATGGGAAGACCATCACCTTCAAGTTCCCTTTCAAGTCAAACACTGAAACACATACTGACATTCCATCATCTTCACAGCTCAAACTCTTGCAAGCTCCTATCTCTGCAGTGGGGAAGTAAATTTCTAAAGTCCAAGGCAGATGTCTTTCATCACAAATACGGATTTGTAACTTTCTCAGCCCCCTTCAAACTAACATTTAAAGTCACATTTTATCTTTCCAGGTTAATAGTGTCACTTCAATAATTTTCCAGCCATGAATGCTACAAGACGAAGGGATTCCTACAGCATCCTTAACATAGTAAAATGCTCCATATGAACATGAACAGGAGAGAAAATTAGGAAAGTGGCCAGTGGCACAGTCAAGTAAATAGACTTAACCTCTCATATTGTGTTTAGAAAGCAGAGCATTTTAGGGAAAGAGTTCAGAAACCACCATCAAGTTAGGTGAAGGATGTGCCATTAATGTCAACATCTTGTTCTGTTTTGTCTTTTAAAAAATTGGATCAGGAGATTAGTCATTGACACAATGTTTATGGGGTCTTGACATTGCTATACTCTTATCAGATCAACTTCAGTGATTTTTGCGATTCAAATATAGCAGAAAGTGAATTCCTTGCCAAACTACTGCAACAATTTCTTTTCCATAATTTTCAAATGTGCAACCATAACTCACAAATACTAATGAAATGTCCATTAGAAAGACTCAACAGAATGAACACAGTTTGCCTTTCTAGCAATCCTACAGTTCTCTCAGAAACTTTTCTTGGTCTTCCAGACCTCAACGTGACCTCCACCATTCCTGTTAACTGCCATTCTTAATTACATTATGAACTGAAGAAACAGCTACTTGAAAATGCTTTGCTCTCTTCTTATAGCCTTCTGCTTTGTGGGCATCATTTATTTTAATTTTCAGAGTGCTAGGCAGCTGCTTAGAGGAGCCCATGGCTGCTGATTGTTGGGACAAGGTTTGAGGAGTCAGGGTATTTATAAAGCTTTGAAATTTGCATCACCTGGCCTTTCCTAATGATGACTGTGAACAAGCCATAGCCCTAACAAGCTAATGAAGGTCTGAGACCTTGGTAAAAGTTATGAGAGCTCAAATCTCTTGGGGTGCCCAAACTTTTCCATGGTGCTCCTTTCCTTTATCTTGCTTCAAATGTTGAGAAGAATGTTTCATCTTTAAACTTTATGACTTTGAGATCAGTTCATCTTCTACTCACTTAACTAATCACAGTAACAGAAACTTTGACTGAGGTGCCCAAACTTTTGCATGTCACTGTATAGAGAAAATTCTAAACTAGTCCAAACACTAAGGAAACATTTAGCTATAAATCACTATTGTAATATATGAAAACAAGGTAACCAAAAGAAACTCTGCACCATAACAGTACATTTTCAATCAATCATAAATATTGCACCATAAAATCATCTGATCTTTTAATTCATTATTACAGTTTTAGTGAAGCACAACAAAACTTAAACAGAACATTGCACCAATGTCTTCCTTGTTCCTCTGAGCAAGGAAGTTACATATCAGTACAGATGTTCAAAATTTATAACAAACAGGACTTGGATCCAGACTTTGAATTCTTGAAGTCAGAGACAACTGCAAGGGGGATAGAAGGTGGGGTGTCAGAAGACTAACCCACCGTCAGATGTAGTATCCCAAAACATATTAGTCCTAGATTTTGTGGTAGCAAACTATTGCACTTAGTGCCATCACACCACAAAACTGGCAGGAGCTTCAAAATTTTCATGCACATGTAGTAGATGCAGAAATCCTGAAGTGGCTGCCACTGACTGAATTCCATGGACCATGTTGTATGTAACATTCTCCAAACTAGGGAGCTTAAATTCATGACTGTTCATGAACTAGAACTTGTGCAAAAAGTTAATGTCATTATTACCTTGTGTACAAAAATTAATTTATTTTTTTCAAAATGCATCCACACCATGAAGGCCTCAAAAAAAACCCCAAGAAAACACTAATTTTATGGACGTGTTCCAATTTTTTTAATGAATATTTCATAGGGATTTTAAAGTCTATTTAAATGTTTAAGATATTTCAGCTCTTAATTTAGTGCTATACAAAAGGTAGGCAATATGCAGATACAACAGTCTAAATTTTCTTGGTTTTCTGTTTGAGAATTGATAGGTCGCTGGGCAACTGGTATGACAAATCTGCTGGACATTAGATTTCAGCCGACTAGCTAAAAAAACATTTACTGGACTTGAGCATCACTGACAAGGATACATTTTATCATCTACCACTAAATGCCCTTGAGAAGGGTTACCTTCTTAAACCCCTGCAGTGCTATTAGATACTGACTGACGGAATGGAGACACATTTTCAAAGTGATATTAAAATACAGGAGGGGAACCAAAAAAAAGTGATAATCTCATTGAAAGAACACAGTTGCACAATATGGCAAGTACACAAGTCATTAGAGAATTTCTGCAGTAGGTTTTGTAGATTGTGCACCAGTGGTGGAGGGAGTCATTTTGTATCATAGTGAACATGGCATCAGATTACTTTAACCTGGATGACATTGAACTTCAAGTGTTGTTGGAGCAGCAGCCATCCAGGTAAGTGGAGAGTAATCACACTATTTGTACAAAGCACAAATCAGGAAGTACTCGGTTGCAGAATATCCACTTTATAACCTGTTTCTGAAGCTGCAGTATTTACTGCTATCAGCAAATTCTAGGTCACATCTTATATAAATATTCTACAACCAAAAGAACTTGAATGAGAATTAAAATCTTTTCCAAATCAAATGACTGAAAATATGAAAACAGGTAAAAAATAAATAGATACATAAAAACACCATTCCTTAAAATAATAAGGAACTCAATTTAAGGGCTAATCTACTGCATCAACACAATTCCAGGTCAGAAATACCACATCCAAAGTAACATTCTGAATTTGGAAGTGATGGAGAAAGTGACTAACTGGTTGGATTCAATGTGTAGAGTAATTCTAGCATTGTGATTATGCTTCAAAATGCTCAACCCTAATGTTGAGGAGAAAAATATTGCTGTGAATCACTACAATTCTTTCCCCAATCCACCTTCCTCTCCCACCACCCAACTTCCAAAGTAATCACCCTAGAAAAAAAGTAGCAAATTCTAATTCACGTGCAGGAAAATGATCAGAAATGAAGATGCATTAAACTACTGATATTTAAGCAAAATCTTTTACATTCTCCTTTTACTACATCCATTAGCAGTTATTATCTTTACAGTTCAAGTAAAAGTCTTTGCAGAGTTAAATTTGGGTTAATAAACACAGGTTGAGCTGACCAATGTATACATTCAGCGTGCACTCCAAGCAACATCTCAAAAGTAAGGGTCAGCACAACAAGAAGCAACTGCCACCAATTCATTTTTTTTAAATTTCAAAGTGGTCTGGTATGTGCTGCATTGAAATCTATGCAATAATTGTAGTTTTATAATTAATAATATTCTAATAGCTAAAGAAATATTGCAGTACCAACTCAATTGCATTATCATCTTTCTTGTATTATAGCATTGCACTTTCCATCTGAAAATTGTCTTGTTTAAAAGCAACCTTTCAGGTGTTGACCTCAATTTCCAAATTATCAGTGAGATGAAACTCACCTGTTCAATTTTTGAAAGTGTGACTTCAATCAAAATGCTGAACTTTTTCACAGCAGCCAAACCTTTCAGTAAGCCAATAATCCACTTATCTATGTTTTTGGCTAATGGCCATGAAAGCCAATCAATCATACTACAATTTAAAAAGATAAAAAAAAGTTAGAAACTGCTATTATGTTGAAAAGGACAGTCATCCCTGAAAACAGGATTGTCACTCCAAAAGTCCATCCTTGCAATCTAAACCAGAAAAAAATGCTCAAATGTTATTCCCAAATATCCTTTTCACCTTGTACTCCAAAGGAATAGTGCATACCAGATATGAAAATTTCTAATAAACTCAGTTTATTACCAATTTACTATGAACTGGGAAAGTCTAAACCTAGTGACAAAAGATTGTAGAGAAATGCATCCTATGCTTAGTCATTCAAGGATGGACAAAAAACTGACAAAATACTAGCTTGTGAACTTATGAATTAAAAATAGAAAAGGTTTCCACAATTTAGCATGAAGACAAATACTGCAAATTGACAATAGATAAAAACAGGTTTCAGGAGGTAAATGCAATTCAGGAGACAGAAGCTTTGACTTTCAAAACTTAATTTTCCTTCCATCTTGCAATCCTTTAAGAGGCAAAGATTTCTGGCTTGGTATTTAACAAAAAGAAACAAGTTCTGGAGATGGTAATAATGATTGTAAATTTTAAACTTGAGATCATAGAGGTAGAAAAACCATAAAAGTAGGGTAATTTGAAACATACGTAGTACAAGAGGGAAATCTGGAGATACAATTACAATGGAACTATCAATATTATACAAGTAATAGTATTGTTAGAGAGCAATACTACCAACAAGCAAAACTGGGTAGTGGTAACAATATAACAGATGAATAGCAATCACTGCATTGAAAGCAAAATGAATAGCTCCAACACAGCTATGTGGGACATTCTGTTATGGAAATCTTTAAACTACACTGTATCAGAGTCTGAAGATTTGACCATATCAAAAGGCAAGGGCAAAAAGGGCGTATATGAAAAATATCAAATCCACCCAAAGTGAGGAAAAAAAATTAAAAGGGATGAAAATTATACTGGTAATTACATTAAAATTTAAACTAAACACAGTTCTGGTAACTTAAAAGATAGGAGATGCAAAGCCACTAGAGTGGCAATTTACTTTTTGAAGTGACTTAAAAGGAACAGGAATGGTAAAGAAAAATGAAACATGGAATGTGTTAAAGCAGCTCAATTTGAAGTCTTAATTTATTCACTGGTGTGGTGAGAAGGGTGCAAGGTTACAAAGTCAATGTGAGCTCAAGGCTTTAAAAAAAAGATTAGTTATGAATGATGCAGCAGGCTCGAGGGACTGAGTAACTTACTCCTCATTTGTATGCTCATGTTAGCATGAATTTAAGGTTTGAGTAGATAAGTACACAAGCAGGAAAGAAGATTACTTATTGCCAGAATATCAACATAGGAAAAGGTTTACATGGACAGGAATTTGTTGGGTTATTTAGGTTGTTTTTGTGCTGTAGATGTTTGCAATCTATTTATGGATTTGTGCCTAGATAAGTTTTTGGCCAGTCAATAATCTAATAGCCTGTACTTAGGCAAATTTGTCTCTCAAGACAAACTGATAATGCTTCTTGTTTAAACCTAGTGCACCACAACTGAGAAAACAGACAAGACATGCTTTTACAAATTCATTTTAAATCTGGCTATCTTTTAACTGAATGTCTTCTGCAAAATAATGAATTTGACTTTGTCATATACATGATTTTCCCCCCTTCTAGTGCTTCATCTGTAGCAAATATTTCTCATAACAAATTAGCTACAGAAAAAAAATTCCACATCAGTCAGCAACAGTTGGTATTGCACTTAGCGTTTTTGCTAAAATAAAAACCAAGGAGAAACACCCAAAACTTGCATCTAGCTGGCTCAGTAAAGTAGAAAACAAACTTGTAATCACATTATCAAAAGTAAATCTTAATAATGGGAAATGATAATTAACTTTTTGAAGTATACTGACCTAGTCCAAACTTGATCTTGATACTGATTATTGTTATAACATGATCAAGTCTCAAACAATATTTATGGGTTGGGCATTAGAATAAATGAATACAATTACCAGTAATTGAATCTCTTCAGTGTTGTTATTGATCTATGCCCAATTCAATTTTAGATCTCCCTAGTCCTAGATTTTGCAAAATTGCTTTGGATAACTAAGCTATTGCACAGTGTTACATAAATTCTTAAGTCCTCTATTACCTATAAAAATTATGTACAAACAGCAGGAAAAAGAGACTTCAGAGGTCACACATTGGAACTTAAATGCAATAGTTCCTACATGTATTTAACATTAATGTTTCCTGGATCTGGGAGTAAAAGATGAAATGAAGAGAAATACATGTTGGCTGATGAAGGATTATTTCAGAACCAGAGAGAATAGATGGCCCAACCCAGCAGAGGTGAGATTTGTTCAGCATAACAATTAAACTGCATTTCTTCAAGACAGATTCAAGTTTCAAGAGTTTTTAAAACAAATTATAACACTGGGTATAGAACATAGGCAGTTTAAAAAAACCTTAAGATTCACAGCACTGTGGCATCTTTGATAGCCCAAAACAGACATAGCTGGATATTTGCAAGTTTCAATAAGTTAGGCTTCTATTTTAGATCAGAATCAGTTTTATTGTCACTTCCATATACACTTACAGCATGCATGGGAGCGAAATACTGTACTCCACAGATCAAGGAGCTGGTCACATTAAAGACAATAAGAGACACAGACAGAAAGACATTAACGACATTGGACCCGTATTAAAAAGAGACTCGAATAAAAATCAGCTTAAAATGAACGTACTGATGCCACAGTCATCGGACACATAAAGTGCTGGTGCATTTTTGTACGCCTAGCATCCTTTAATGTTAGAGGGAGGGATGGGGGGGCAGCATTTTGAGGGAGTTCATAGTTCTGATGGCTTGTGGGGAAAAAACTATTGCACTATCTATTTGTTCTTGCACAGATGCACCAGTGCCTTCTTCAAGATGGCAATGGTGCAAAAAGGTGGTGGGAAGGGTCAGACATTATGTTTGTTGCTTTTCTGACACAACAGTCTATCTATATCTATATCTATATCTATATATCTGCAATAGAGGGTAGAGAGACACCTACAAAATTCTCAGCAGGGACTTTGGTCCAGCAGCTGAACAGCTCCCATACCAGATGGTTATACAGTCAGTGTGTCAGGATACTCTCAATGGTTCCTCTATAAAATGTTTTCATGATGAATGGAGCTCCCTCCACAGCTGTCTTGGGTAGAGAATTCAAAAGATTCTGGATGAAGAAATTTCTCCTGATCAGTCCTGAACAGCCAACCCCTTATTCTGAGAGTGCAACCCCAGTTTTGCACACCTCACCCAGCCAGAAGGAACGTCATCCCTGCATCCACCTATCAAGCTCTGTAACGTTTTTGTACATTTCGATGAGATCGCCTCTCATTCTTCAAAGCTTGAGTATAGATCAAGTCTGCTTAATCTCTGGTCTTTGAACGATTTCCCACCTCCCACACTCTATCCCAGGAATCAATCTGGAGAACCTTCATTGCACTCCCTCTGTTGTGCGTACAGATTACTGTTGTGTGTCCTGCACAGAATATTCCATGTACAGTGTCCTCGGGACCCTGCACAAGTTCAGTAAGATAATTTTGATTTTGAACTTGAGTCCCCTTGCAATAAAAGCCTTTCAGAAAGCTTGCTGCATCTGCTCATTAACTTTCTATGATTGTGGTCCCCAGTGGTCTCTCAAAGCCAACACCTTTCTACCTCTCATCATTTAAGAAATTTTGCTCCTTTTCTCTTTTGTGCACCCAAGTGGATGACCTTGTTCCTACACACATTTCATCTGCCTTGTCTGGCCCATCTATAACCCGCTGAAACCTCCCTGCACCCTCCTCACAACCCTCCCTCAGCTTTGTTTCATTAGCCTGTGTGGATATATTACACTTGGTCCCCTCATCCAAATATTGAAGCAGATAGTGAGCAGGTGGGAACCTCCCTCATCATGGCCACTCCACCCAGAAGTGACTCATTTATTCCTTCTGACAGTATTTGCCCCCAACTCCATGTGTTCACCTCTGCCCAATACTATCGTTGTCTTCAGTGCTCTGTTACCAGTTCCTAAATAATAGACGTTCCCTTGTAATTTTACTTCAGGTGTAATAAAAAATTAACTTGGCAGCATTTGGGGTACAGAATACAAGAGTTGAGATGTTATGTTGCAACTTTACAAAACACTGGTGAGGCCACACTTGGAGTATTGAGAGCAGTTCTGGTCACCAGACTATAGGAAGGATGTGAGTGCAGTGGTGAGGGAGCAGAAGAGATTCACCAGGATGTTGCCTGGATTGGAGGACTTCAGTAATGGGGAGAGATGGGACAGGCTGGGCTGATTCTCCCTTGAGCGAAGGAGGCTGAGGGTGACCTGATAGAAGTGTATAAGATTTATAATAGGCATAGATGGGGAGATTGAATCTTTCTTCCCATGGCAGGAGTATCAAAAACAAGAGGACTTGTGTTTAAGGTGAGAAGGAGTTTTAATGAAGCTTTTGCACAGAGTGGTTGATATCTGGAATGTGCTGCAGAGGTGGTAGTGAAATCAGATACATTGACTATGTTTAAGAGGCATTTAGACAGGCACAAATAGGCAAGGCATAGAAGGATACGGTCCTAACGTGGGTAAATGGGATTAGTGTAAATAGGCTTAAAGGTCAGCATGGACTGGAGGCAGGGGGGCAAAGAGCCTGTTTCTGTGCTGTACTATTCTGTGACAATAGTATTGGCTGCTTCACTGAATAAAGACCTGCCTTCACTCCCACTATATAAAGCACATTCATTCCCACTGAATAGGTCACACCCTTTGCACTTTAGTTTTGGGTGCAACCCCCTGCCCAAACGTCAGTCTTTTGCATGCTTCAATGTGTAAAGCACAGCTTCTGGTTCCCTCTCCATTGCCAGCTCCTTGGGATGCACAGGCACTTGACACTACAGAGGGATGAACAGTCATCTGTCCTCTGTCTGTGGTTAGTGAGCTTCTCAGTCACTGTGCAGAGAAACGAATGCCAGGTTGCAGAATTTGGAGCACTGTCAGTCAGCAGGCACTCCAAAAACAAACCCTTTCTTCTGGTTTAATATTTATAAATGGGTCCTTTAGGAGAAGGAAAAGAAGAAAGAGGAGATAAAGCAGCTGAAGAATCTGAAGAGGATGGAAATAATCAACAAACTGAATTGGTTGAAGGAGATAACAGGGAATGAAACCATTGGCTTCAGTGAGGAGCACCTGGAGGAGGACTTTGACCCAGCCAAACATGACCAGCTCATGCAGGTTTGTATGAGGCAAAATAAAACCCTGCTTTGTGGAGCTGCTCTCATCACGTTACAGAAAGAAGTTGCGCTTTTGTAACCAGAAAACTACTTCTTTCTTCCCCTCAGGAATTCTTCAACGACGACTATTATGGAGTCGAAGATGAGCAGAAACCACAGTTTGAGAATGAGGAGGAATTTGGTGGTAATGTGCCTTCCTTTGGGAACTTTAAAAAATATAACTTAAGGACAGGCGCATGTTGTGTGGTTGTTGGTGTAGGAAGGTATGAATGGAATGGTGATGTGCACTAAAGAGTGGTAAGTGGCATTTGATCTAGACAGCTGTGAGGCAGTGCTTTTGGGGAGATGGGGCATGGAAGGGTAATAAACGGTAAGATGCTTAGAAACGTGAAGAGTCAGAGGACTGTGCTATACATATCTGCCAGTCCCTGACAATAGCAGGGGCGGTAGGTAGACGATTCAGAAGTCCTACTGTATTTATTTGCTGAAACACATCATACAACCTGGAAAGTTATATTAGACTGTGTTTAAAAACGTTGCGAGGCCACAGCCACAGTACAGCGTGCATTTCTGGTCATGTGTTATGAAGGATGTCATTGTTTTAGAAAGGATATTTGCAAGGGCCTGTTTCCCCTGGCAGGGAGGCTGATAACTCGTCTGTATGTTTAAACTATTTGATAGAAGGGTGAGAAAGATACTAAGCAGAAATCCTGAGGATGAATGTTTTGAAAGGATGGTAGAGATAGAAACCCTCATTGATTAAGAAATCTGTGAGTTTGAAGTGTTGTAACTTTCAGGGATCTAGACAAAGACCTGAGGAGTGGGATTAGGCTGGAGTAGCTTTGTTTTTTGGTCAGTTTGGACACAATAGACTGGCCATTTTCTCTTTGCAAAAAAATTCTTTGAAGTTAATGTCTAAGAGTTGACCATGAGGAATTCACTTGACTACTAACGTGTATTACTGGCAGATTCATCGTGAATAATGTTGGCCTAGGATCTGGTACACAGTTGTCACATTATGTTGCTAGGAAGCCCTGATCCACTGGTGCTTTGCAAGATGCATAATATCGATAGCAATGTTTGAATGTTTGTTAAATAATTGCACTTTCAAATCAACTAATGGAAAATATTGCCCATTTACCTGGAGTCGGTTCTTGGCTTTCAGCCATGTGTATCAATTGGAGCCATCCTCCCTATTTGATCCTCAACCCTCCTTCCTCCTGTGGGTCTAGTTGGTTAAATGTAATTTGTGCAAACATTTTACTTTGCATTGACTGCAAACTGCACCTACAGCAAGTGTTTTGATTCATGCTGCTGGTGTGCTTGTGTTCAGTGTGTGCTCCTAACACCAATATAGGGTAGCAGGGACCCACAGAAGGGACATTACTGCATGCAGAGGTGCTCACTAGACATGCCCAGGATTGCCCACTGTCTATGGAATGAAGATGACCTTAAGTTAGATGGCAGTTTAATGCTACAGTTAACAAAGCAAAGACTCCTGCCCCTTGATTGCTGTTCATGCTTAAACTGTGTGCTTTGGGGGAAGGCCACACTTGCTTGATTGGCCATCCTGACTATGTGGATGGTCATCCTGGCATTGCAAGTTCCACAAGACTATATCCATCCAACCTTACTAGTAAAGAAGAATACATAAGATGAGGCTTTAGCAATGAAAACAAAGACTGTGTTACTAGCACACCTTTAGAAGGAACCCAACCTAACTGAAATTCCTATTTGCTATCACACTAGATGAGTGGAACTGGGACACGTGGACGGGAAATGAGGCTGACTGGACGGAGGGAGAGGGAGAAGAGCAGTGGCAGCAAGAAAGTTATGAGCCACACTGCGATGATCCGGACTTTATTGTAAGCCGAGACTCCCAGTTCAATAAATTAACATTGCCACAGAATTGAGTTTGTTCCATAGGAATTTCTCTCTTACTCTGCCCTCTTGGGTACTGGCAATCTCATTTGTAGTTCATGCAGAAGCACTTAGTGTTGTACTGAATTTTTTTTTCTGCATACACCCTTTTCTACAAAGATAAGAATCTGAAGGTGAAGAAGTTAGGATTTCTGTCTGTGGTCTTGGTGTTGCTCAGAACCCTTTGTCACAACACTTGGCAAATGAGCAACGAGGCAGATTTCTCATTGCCGATGATCACTTTCTCATCTTTTGCTGGGAATGAGATCCTTGGGCATCAGGAGCCATCTGTACAATGAAAAGAAGTTGTTCCTGTCTGAGTGCAGGGCTTGGAATGCATCACAGCCACACAGACCAGGCAGCTCTGGGACTGGGAAGGTATTGGGCTCATGCTGTGCTGAGCTTGCCAGCACTGATGCTCCACTCCTGATTTCATTGGATTCGCCCTTGAAGAATGAGCTATCACTCAGCAGCCATTACCTGTGAAGGCATGGGCTGTGAAGCTGTGCCTTCAGGGAAGGGAAATGGAAGGTTATTTAGAGGACTGTGGTAGAGTTCTGTTCTCTCCTGTGCAGGAGCTCTGTGCTGTGACTGGAACATAGATACTGACTGGTTGCTGCTTTAACAGATGGATGCGGATTACGATCCTGGTCAGCAAGTGGTCTCCTCCAAGAAGAAAAGGAAACAAGATGTTCTGCTCATGGGCAAGAAAAGGCGCAAATCTAAATTTGCAGAGGCAGTTTGCAAGTTGAAGCCAACTTTTGATCCAAGTAAGTCTCTGTTGGTCTGTGGTCCCTCTACCCACACTGATGGTAGCCAATCTCTCCTTGGTAAAAATGCATTCCTTTTTTATCATTTAAACTGAACCAATGTCCACTGAGAAGATCACAACACAAAACTGCATTGTGATTATCAGACTGAATAAAGATATTTGCAGGATGCCTTGTGTTGGTAACATGGCAGAGTAATGGGAGATGAGCTGGGGCTTGATGCTGTCC